>JAMPIV010019929.1:0-127107 GCA_024509875.1 Oreohelix idahoensis | reverse complement strand
TTAGCTTTAATCCATTATTTACTTAATTCTTTACCATGACGACTCAGGAAGTTCTTAAGGGTAGTCAATTGTCTGCAAGATTTCCAAGCAGACATAGTTTGCCGGGCTATGACCGAAGATTTGATCTAGCTACCGGTCTCTTTGGCACCGTGTCTCCGTGACAGAAGGATGTGTTAAACCGTGCTCCTGAATATGTACTTTTAAGTAACTGAGTTTATACGTGTATTTCAGCTAGGTAGTCTAATTGTTAGAGCCTAGATTCTGATCATAATTTCATAAGGACTTGTCAGCGCTGAAAGGATTCTGGAAAGAAAGTTATATTATAATTATAAAATAAATTCAGCAAGATGACTCTGACGGTGTTCTGATAGTCTACAGACGTTAGACTTACGTATAGACTGGCTGATGTGTGCCATTGTCTTATTCTTGATGCTATTATTGAAGGAGCCAAGTATTGTGATTAAATTCTACATGTGTGAAACGTCTAACAGGCATTATGAAGGTTTATACTGTTAAACTGTGCCTTACGTTTCTATTGAACTCTGCTGAATGGACTTAGTATAATAACCCTAGATGCCTTGGACACCAGAGTCCCTGCATCTTCAAGTTACTCTGGAATTGAACCCTAAACAGATAGAGATACGCCACAGGAATATTTTATAATGAGAGACATCTAAGAGTTACTGGATCAAGGAAAGAACTTTATAAAAACTTTGTGCCCGCGTGTAAACAGAAGTCTCTGGTGGCCTTTGTCCAAAATGAGGACATTTACAGTCAGATGGAAACAGGGAGCGAAAGCAAAGTTGAATAAGCTGTAAATATTTACGAGGGGCGTTCAGAAAGTAATGCACCACATTGTTTTTCTCAGCTAATAATGAAGATAGAAGCATGAAATTTTGCACACTTCAAATATGGCCTTATCCAATTGTGTGCATCAAATTGCACCGCAACCGGTCAAATAATACGGCTTCCCTAAACCGTTGAAATGGAGAGTGTTAGCAACTTGCGTTATAAACAGTGAATTGTGATAGAATTTCTCGTTGCAGAGAAGGAAACAGTTGTGAACATTCACAAGCGTCTATGTGATGTGTATGGAAGTTTTGCAGTCGACAGGAGTACAGTCAGTCGCTGGGTTCAGAGAATCAAAGAATCAGGAAGTGGAGATACGGAGCTGCTTGATCGGCCGCGCTGTGGACGTCCTGCCACAGCCACCAACGCAGAAATGTTGAAATGCGCAGAGGGCAATATTCTTACTGATAGGCGAATCACTACTCAACAATTGGCCTTACAGCTGTCTATCAGCATTGGTAGTGCAAATGCAGTTATAAAAACTCTCGGATTTTCTAAGGTTTGCGCAAGATGGGTTCCTCGAAGTCTCACAAATGATCATCGATTGCAAAGGAAAGCAATTTCTTCTGAATTGTTGGAGCGTTTCAATGCTGATGGAGAGAACTTTTTGGCTAAGATCGTTACAGGTGACGAAACCTGGGTACATCATTTTTGAACCTGAGACAAAAAGGCAGTCAATGGAGTGGCATCATCCGCAATCACCACGAAGAAACAAATTCAAGTCCATTCCTTCAGCTGGAAAGGTCATGATCACTGTCTTTTGGGACATTGAAGGTGTGATTCTTGTGGACGCTATGCCAAGAGGAGAGACAATCAATTCGCAAGCTTACATTAAGACATTGAAAAAACTCAATCAACGTTTTCGCAGAGTTCGGCCGCACAAGAATCCAACAGACTTGCTTCTCCTTCACGACAATGCGCGACCTCACACAAGTCTGGCAACACGGGAAGCAATCACCAAATTGGGTTGGACTGTACTACCCCATCCACCCTATAGTCCCGATTTGGCACCCTCTGATTTTCATCTATTTGGTCCACTTAAAGATGCACCCGTGGGACAAGGTTTGAAGATGATGAAGGAGTGATTCATGCAGCGAAGAAATGGCTACATGATCAAGACAAAATCTGGTACGGGCTAGGAATACATGCACTTGTTTCGCGCTGGCATAAAGCCGTACAAGTTGATGGGATTATGTTGAATAATACCGATTGTTTACTGACATATCCATGTTTATTGTGTGTATAAATTTCATGTGTTTTTTGAATAGAACAGCTACCTGAGAAAAACGATTGTGGTGCATTAGCTTTCTGAACGCCCCTCGTACAATTATACTGTTCAGGATTTCTTTCTTAACCAGATTTGGAACACCAATAAAGACATTTCCCCATCTAAAAGGTGCACATAGCAGAATATGTCGGCATGTAAGCACATGGTTTATTTTGAATTACATTGAGCAATGATGTCGATTCTGTTAAAAAAAAACAATGGAATGCTTAAAGTGATGTATGATAGAGTAATATACCTTTCAACATGGTTAATTGTTTTTTTACAGGTCTTTGTGGGTGACAAAAATATGAAAAATTGGGCATTTGAACTTCAAAAACACGGCATCGTTGGGCATTGATAACTTTGTGTTAAACAAGTCAAGTAAATGAGCCTTATTTCTGTACTGTTGGAAACGTGCTTGAAAAAAGCTTTTATTAGCCCAGTGTAGACAGTGGATTCATTTACTGTAAGTGCATTTAGCAAATGGTTTTCTGTCCTTTTGTAATATTAATTAATCCTTTCAGTCATAAATGGTAACTATGGGAATGCGCCCCTGAGGTGACAGCCCTCAGTCTGCTTCTTTTCCTGTATGTTTAATCACTGTTTTCTCACTCTTTTTTTTCTTCGGTTGTTGTGTGAGCATTCTTTTCGCCCCAATCTGAGGTGGCCGCCGTAAATAGCATCGCCACTTAGTGCAATCGGCAGCTTCAACCTTCCCAGTTTGCTGGATTTATGTCCAGTGCCCTCATATCTCTCTTGCACACATCTATGAACCTCATGCTGCGGTCGCCCAACTGTTCTTTTTGCCATCTGCTAGTTGCAATTCGTATCCAAGATATCTTTCGGGATGTGACTATCTTCCATTCCAGGCGGACTGGGCCAAGCCTTAGCGTTAGTCTGCGCTGTCTAAGAAGTGTGTCTTTATACATGCTATTGGAAGGCCTCAGACGTGAACATATACACCTCAACATTTGTCACGTTATTTTACCACGAGGTGCCGAGGACCCGTGGAGTAGGACACTGGTAAATGGAAGTCGGTATTGAGACACTTTTGGAGTGCTTTGCATAGGTTGCCCCAAGTCTCGACATGCCCCATCCATAGGAGTCAGTGCTGGTGGAGCAAGGCGTTTCACTATACCGCAGCTTTGTGTATTAGTTGTTGTTGTTGTTGAGTGTAGATTTTCTCACCAAACGCACAGAGGTGTGGCGGGCAAAGGTAGCTGCAGCTTTTGGCCAACTCATTCATTCTCATATCCTCCACTCCCAAAGGACTGCATTCAGGCCTTAACTCAAAACAATTAAATGCCAAGTCCTCCTGTCCCGTGCCAATCATCTCAAGTTTTTCCATGTTTCGCATCATCATTTTGCACCTCTGTTTCACCAAAAACTCTCTTCTCCCATGTACTTCTTGGTCTTCCTCTGCCTCTCTTGCCTTGGGGGGTTCACAGAACAACGGACTGGCCTTGTAATTGCTATCAAACAGGTTTCCC
Source organism: Oreohelix idahoensis (assembly GCA_024509875.1). Lineage (NCBI taxonomy): Eukaryota > Metazoa > Mollusca > Gastropoda > Stylommatophora > Oreohelicidae > Oreohelix > Oreohelix idahoensis. Next base: position 123,501 of record JAMPIV010019929.1, on the reverse strand, counting down.
CAGAGTGTGTGTCTATATCCATCGCCATAGTCTTCTTCTCATCTCTTGTTCCCACTGGCACTTGTCTAGTGCTTGTCATCAGTATCCCACGTTAGGTAACATTGTCATTACCATTTTAATCCCTCTATTCTACGGCAAAGCACACCATTATGAAAGTCTGTAGCTTTTTGGTTGTTGTCTTTGAGGGTGTTCTCCATGTCTCCGAGCCCATTCACATATAGGACTGACTTCACATTTGAGTTGAAGGATTCTTATTTTAGTGTTGAATCCGATTTCTCTTGATTCTCTCAGATATTAGCCATGAACAACCGCTTTGCAACTGCGGCTGTTAATTTCTGTGGTCTAGTGAGAGTTTGGTCATTGATGGTACAGTACCCAGGTATGTGATGTGGTGCACCACTCCTGGCACAATTCATAGTTATCGATAGTGTATAGCTGGATAGCAGATCCATAATCCTGACCTCCTGCACATTGTCCTCTATTTAAAACTTATTGATTTTGTAAACATGTCCCAGAAAGATCCCGATTTGAATTGCGACGGTTTACACCTGCGGATCCTCGTTTTTTTTTTTTTTGCTTTCTTGTCATTTTTCAACCTCATTAATAACCTTGTTCAAAATAAACGTGGGCTATTAGTTTAGAAAAAGCTTGGGCTTGCTTAGTATGGACTTCCAGACATTGGATTATCATAAATATTGAGTATCTACAGTGCCACGGTAAAGATTTGGTGCATTTGTAATAGCGTGCTATAAGATAGGGGCGATGCCGTATGAACATCATCGGCAGTTGGCGTAGAAATCTTGATCTTCTGTTCGTAGAGACAGTAGAAGTGGGTTAGTTTTCTAGTGTACAACCATCTGTTCTAACAGACGTTGGGGGAAAAATGGACATAAAACGTAGTTATTTGACATGTTTTGGCAACAGATTGTTTAAAATACTCTAGTATGAAGATGCAGATATGAGAACCTTCAGTCCTTCCATGGAGGCCAAAAAGGTCCTTCATCTGTTACACTGAAACCTTATTGTCCATATATACAGCGGGTGGAGATGGCAAACAGTGGTTTTGTTGTGGGCAAGACCGAAGCTACTTTGGCTACATTCATATTCTCCTGTCATTATACGTCAGAAACAGGGTATGATCATTACTCAGAAGGTATAATAAAAAGCGTGAGTACGATTCAAGACTGTGTTAAAATAACAAAACTACATGAAGACAGTACATAGACATTATCTCTTGTTCGAATTCAGTCTTCATGGTCCTTATGACAAACATGGGTTCGAACTTATGAGGCTTTCGGTTTTGTCAGGTTATTCCGCGCAAGGCAAAAACAAATGACCAAACATCGACTTAGTCACGTACAGGACTTTTATAGTAACCGTAACTGATAATGGGATAGAAAAATTATTTGGGTTAAGCAAAACTGGGATGTATGCTACCAAGACCTCTGACATATAGTGTAGTGAGTTTTACTCTCACGATTATATGACGTTAATCGTCTTACGAGTAACTCCTTGTTTTTGGACACAATACACTCTAAGCTACATGATATGCCTAGTATTTTATAAAAATACTAGGCAGGATAATTATTACAGAGAATTTCAAAAGCAGGTAGACCACAAACTGAGGAAGAAAAAAGCAGGATTTAGAAGAAAGAACAGAAGATGTATCAGATTCATATAATTCACTTCAGGAACTTTATAGAGCAGTGCTCACGAAATGGCATAGGACAGCTGTACATTAATTTTCGTTGATTTGAAAAGGCTTTTGGACAGGCCATACATAGGGGGACAGTTTATGGAAATTACTGAGGGCTTATGGAATTCCAAGCTGCATAGTGTCAAATCATTAAAAGCCTCTATGCCAACCTTTACGTTTGTTTATTGTGTTGGGCAGAGCAATACCTAACCTTTAGAGGTGAAAGACAGGAGTACGACATGGATGCCCCTTATCAATCCCCTTTACTTTTGACAGTCAAAGACTGGGTGATGCGGCAGACAACAGAGGGCAGTCCAAGAGGAATAAGATGGGCAACGTTTTCTACACTGGAAGATCTGGAATATGAAGATGACACTGCACTGCTCGCACATTCACATCGACACATCCAAGAAAAAAACGGATAGACTTAATAAGTTTAGCCAGCAGGTGGGCTTGAACATCAATTTAAAGAGTCTGAGGTCATGACGCTCAATGTGAGCAACCCTGAGCCCATATCAGTAAGGAATCAGCAACTGGTAGAGACAGACATCTTCACATACCTAGGATGCATAGTAACACCAGACGGCGGAGCAAGCAAAGACATCAACAACAGAATGAACAAAGCAAGAACAGCCTTTTTTAAGCTAAACAACATCTGGAAGTCCTCTCAATACAGCACAAGCACAAAATTAAGATTATATCAGAGCTGTGTGCTTTCTGTGCTTCTCTATGGTGCGGAAAGCTGGAGAGTTACAGAGAAGGAAATGTCGAAATTGTCCTCTTTTCACACAACATGCCTAAGAAAAATTCACCGAATCTTTTGGCCGAATACCATCACCAACCAAGATCTGCTTACTCGGAGCAAGCAAGAGGACATGCACACCATCATAGCTGGCAGACGCTGGAGCTGGGTTGGTCATGTCCTCAGAAGAGACCCCGATGCCATCACAAGAACAGCTATGCTTTGGACCCCTGAAGGAAAGCGAAAGAGAGGCCGACCAAAAACAACTGGCGGAGGACTGTGGAGGCTGAGATGCAAAGAATGAACCAGAGTTGGGGGCACTGTACGAAGGATGGCCACCGACCGAGCAAAGTGGAATCAATTTGTTGTTGCCCTACAAGACGCCACTAGGCGTGATGGCCACTGACTGCTTTGACGGTCGGCGGGTAAGGATCAAAGAAGAGAAAGAAGCGTAGATCATGGCAAAAAAAGCTGGTACATTAATTTCGTTGATTTTGAAAAGGCTTTTGACAGTATACATAGGGACAGTTTATGGAAAATACTGAGGGCTTATGGAATCCCCAGCTGCATCGCGTCAATCATAAAAAGCTCTATGTCCAACTTTTGACGAGTTGTGTTGGGCAGAGAACCTAAACCTTTGTGGTGAAGACTGGAGTACGACAGGTATGCCCTTATCAACCACTCTATTTTTTAAACAGTCATAGATTGGGTGGATGCGCCAGACAACAGCTTTTTTAGCCTAAACAACATCTGGAAGTCCTCTCAATACAGCAGAAGCACAAAATTAAGATCTTGTGTATCAGAGCTGTGTGTGTGCTTTCTGTGCTTCTCTTTGGTGAGGAATGCTGGAGAGCTTACAGAGAAGGAAAAACCTGTCACGGAAATACGTTGTCGGAACTCTTTTCACAAAACGGACTTGCCTAAGATGATTCACCGAATCTTTTTGCTACGAATACTATCACACCAACCAAGATATGTCTTACTCGGAGTAAGCTAAGGGGTACATGCACGCCACTCATAGTGGCATGTGACGCTGGAGCTGGGTTGGCCATCGTTCCTATCGAAGAGACCCGGATGCCATAGACAAGAACTGCTATTGCTTTGGACCAGCCGTGAGGAAAACGAAAGAGAGGGCCGACCAAAAATAACTTGGCGGGAGGACTGGGGAGGGCGAGTATGCAAAGCGAATGAACACCAGAGTTGGGGCACTGTACGAAGGATGGCCATGCCGTGACCAAGTAAATCTAGTGGAATCAATTTGTTGTTGCCCTACAAGACGCTCATGTGGCGTGATGGCCTTCTGACTGCTTTGACGGTTCAGTGGTTCTAAAGGATCAAAGAAGAAGACATGATATGCCACCACTCATCGTTATCTGATTCATTCTATATAGTATATTAATGCTTTGAAGAGACGAAGAATAAAAAAACCTTGCACACAAATTAAAATGCACGTGCAATAAGTCCATGTGGCTTGTTGCTTTTGAATTTTCTCAAGTGTTGTTCAGCTTTGCAAGCTTACAGTTGAAGTTCGCTGTTGATCTAAGCCCTTTCTGAATTGAATTGAAACTGAATGCACTACTACGTTTTTATCTTCAAGTAAATTTAAGAATTGTTTTGTTCTTTTTTTTCTGTTACTAAATATGTCAGTCATCATTATGGAGAATAAGGTGCAAAGTCATTCACATCCAAATAATATGGTATCTCTTTAGGTAAGAGAATTATAAAATCCCCTGATGAGCCTCACACGGCTTATGATGGTTTACATCCTTTGACAAGAATAAGTTTCTAGTAGAGAAGGGAAAAATGACAAACTGAAGTATGAATTGAGGGATACCACATAATTCGATCACAGCCCCTGATAACTTAGCGATTCAGCCTGTTCAGTATCGGGGGATTTAGAGTTTCTCTGCAGTCCGAGTTAATATTTCAACACATAGCAGAATGTGTAAATTTCGTTGAGCTGCTACCACATTGACACCTTTAAAAATTGTGGTCAAGCTGATTTTGTAACCAAAAAACACATGAACTTAACCTGAAGTTTCTTTTTATTTGAAAAGAGCATATTGGCCCTTTTTATGTCCTCCATTTTTACAATTACAAGAAGTTTGTATAACAAACATGACCATGTGCTTATTCATGCGTTATTTGTGATCCTTTGGTGATGTCTAAGATGGCCCATTTTCACTTTCAGACAGAGCGATAAAAATTTCTAATCGAAAAATAAATATAAAATTCATAACTATTTTATTTATAGACAGATTTTTGATGTTTTTTTTTTTTGTTTTGTGTGTGTACTTTCTAAATATCTTATTGACTTGTCTATTTAATAAAATATGAAAATTTCAGTTTGTGATACCTACAATAACAATTTTTTTAAAACGTGATTGGGGGGCAATAAAAAGTATTTCATAATAAAAGCTAGTTTGCATGGAGACCCTTTCACAGCCTCAAAAATAAAGTCTCTCAACAAGAGTCACCAGATCTGTTTGTCGGGATTTCTGGAATGTCTGCCATTCTTTTCAGTTTCATATCACGCCAGTTCCAGTCAAGAACTACAGCAAAATAGGGACTCTCCAGTTGTTAAAACTCACTGTTACAGAAGAAAGAACAAAGAGAAGCTTTCTTATCATTTGCATTCTCTTTTTCATGTGTCAAATGTTCTTTTAATATAGCTGTAGCCCTTTTCAACATTCGCTACTTTTAACATATCTTGTAAAGTTCTTTCTTAAATGTTTACTACTTTTCACTACTTCTTTTAGTGTTATGAGATGGAAAAATACTTTTCAACATATTCATTACTTAAAAACCTCTCCACTTCCTATTGATTAGATGATTATAGGTACACAAGAACACAGGATTATACTTCATTCATAAAAAAATATCCTAACAACCATTGATCTCATTATAGTATTTCTATATAAGTACCATCTACACAGATACCAAGTTCATGATTTATCAAAATTTACAATCCTGCCAAAAATTTTATTTCACTAATAATAAGCTACCACCAAGTTTTGGTTAATTTTGTTTCCTGAATAAACTTGACTTGGTTAAGTCCAACAGCAGTATACTAGTGTAAAAAAGTTAAGTGTTACAGACTTCACTATACTAGGTCTTAACTTTATGAGGTCAGGGTGACAGTTTCCTCCCTCACTGCCTTTGCCTTCCCTAACACAAAAGCAGAGTCAGGTACCCATTTACAGCCAGGTAGACTAGAGCGTGTTGCTACCAGATTTTGAACCCACTAACTTTGCTTCAAAAAGCAAGAGCTCAAGCACACAGCCAAATTGGACACAAATCATCAGAAAGTGAATTACAAACACGTCACGTGCTGTAAAACTTGTACATATCTGCCATTTTTACCTTTGTTTTAATAAGCACTAACAGACGGCCTGGGGTTCCAATCCCAACCTGGAAGTTTGTCTTGGTGAGAAACTTTTTCTGATCTTCTATCTGTTAGGAGAATTAATGTACTGATTCAGGAAAATATGAAGATGGTCCTGTAAAGTACACATGCAACCAGCACACTCATAAATGATGAAATATTTCTTTGGGTAAAATACATCTATCAACAGTTAATGGAGCTTTAACATATTTTGCAAACAGGAGAAGCAATTAATGCCAAAAAATCATTGTTGCAGCACAGCGTTGATTCTTCTTCTTCTTCTTCTTCGATCCTTAACCACCGACCGTCAAAGCAGTCAGTGGCCATCACGCCTAGTGGCGTCTTGTAGGGCAACAACAAATTGATTCCACTTTGCACGTCGGCGCCATCCCTCGCACAGTGCCCCAACCCTCTGGTTCACCCCCCGCATCTCAGCCTTCCACAGTCCCCCAGCCAAGCCGCCCCCGGTCGGCCTCTCTCTTTCGCTTTCCTTCAGGGGTCCAAAGCATAGCTGTTCCCGCGATGGCACCGGGGTCCCCCCCGAGGACACGACCAACCCAGCCCCAGCGTCCGCCAGCCACGATGGCATGCATGTCCTCTTGCTTGCTACGAGTACAGCGTTGATTATCTGAACTAATTGGGACCAAGTTTGGTTTGGTTAATCAAATAGTTGTGTGTGTGTGTGTGTGTGTCTTAGTGGCTAAAAGGTATGGTGCCTGCTTCTAATTCTAAAGGTACCAGGTTCAACTCCAGTACAGGGAATATATTTCAAGGACATTTTTTTTTCAGCTGGGTAGTGAGATCAGATGATTAGCCTTCTCGGATAAGGGCGAACAAATAGGTGGTCTCATGTGCAAGTTGCGCATGTTAAAAATCCCTTGGCAGTTGGAAATCGTTAAGCGTAAGCCATAGGGTAGGCTGCCAGGCAAAATTTACAAAATTAAGAAAAACCGACCCGCCATAACAATATTTATAGAATGTGTGATTCCTGTAAACAAACAATGGCATTCTCGCCGGTGCTACAGAGTTCGTGCACTGTACTGAGATCCTCCTCGTGTGATCTAAAGGAGGAGATCAGAGCACTGATGGAGCTGTCCGTGTGCAATGAAAACGGTCCCTAAAACCAAAACCAAACTCAGTAGCTAAGGCCAAAATTTGATTTTTTTTAACTCCTGTAATACTCTACACCTCACGGTAGAAGGGGAACGACTAAGTAAGTAAGTACTCCTGTAATGGCAAATTAAGACTATTTCTATTCAAAACTCCACATATCTTTGTATAAATAATAGGGAAAAGAATGCATTAAGCGGACACGAGTAAATACTTCAGCATAACAATTTACATGAGAGCACTAAAAGTAGACACTGTCATATTTATTTCTGAGGCGGTGGTTTGAATAATCGACGCCCTACTTTTTTTCTTTAAATAAAGTTTTGCCTTGTTTTGACGAGGTGCGTGGGTTTTTGTTGGCACTTTGGGGGGTTTACCATTCAACCTAGTAGGTTACATTAGGGCGCATGTCCAACATAATTAAAGGACCTTAGGTCTGAGATAAGTTAGCAATTAATAATTTTGACGTCCTACTGTATAAAAATAATAATTCCTTGGATTGAAATATTAAAGTTATCTTATTACCATAAATGGTTTACCGAGCATGGGTTGTTGTAAATTCACCAAAATTTTCTGAAATCTCAATAATTATCAGTCTTCTTAAATGGCGGAAGGAGTCGGGCCATTAAAGAATTGCTCCACGCGTTACTTCTTACAGCAATACCTTCTACTCTATAAAGATCAAAATGCTCTAGTCCCCACTATTTCAGTCTTTTCTGAAAAGCATGTCTTTCTCGGTTAAGTTTGTTTCAACACCATATAAAAACACAGGTGCAAATATTGGCTGAGATTTCACAAACCAAATAGCTCTGCTTGGTAATAACTTAAGGATGTTGTCAGACTTCGCATGGGTTATACAGCTTGGCAAAACAACCCTCAGTTTCATGCTTTATATTTGCAACCATAAGATTTTTGTATTAACGTGATGGAACTAACACAAACATTTTTTTTAGCTCTGGATCACCTACAAGCAACAGTCTGGATAAAGGAGAGTATAACCAATAAATCAATGCTGTGATGTGTAGAGCTACTTCATTTAAGATTTTGCATTGCCCGGTGAAATATAAGCCGTCTGGCAAAGATATAAACATGGTCAGTAGTCAGCATTTTATTGCACTGTATGAATCTACTTTCATGGAGGCTGGCTACCGAAGACAATCCAAACTCTTTCTGTTCTGAGTTTATCTGAAAGCACGGGGTTTAAAGATCCACTTAACGAGTTTGCTACAACTGTTAACTCCATTTACCCAAACTTGTAATGGTACATTTAAAATGTAAACATTAATAAACGGTATTAAGAAGTGCAAGCATCCCAATTTAATCCTGATCTAAAAATTGAGACCAATCATCCAACTGTTGTCGCAAAACTACACGGGTTTAATTTTGATCAAGTAATGAAAATGTTAAGTATTAGGTCTGAACGTTAAATAAGTACTGCAGATACTGTTAGGTCCTCGGGAGCTGCCTACAGTCACTGCTGGAGGCGACGTTGGATTCGCCTTTTGGATTAGCTATGTTCTCCCCGCTGCAGTGTATGGACTGAAAACGTCACCTTGCGTATGATCGTGGTTTCTAGCTTTGGGGGGGTAGGAATTGTGTTACAAGGGTGGATATCACCCATTCGGTTATCGTTAAGTTTTCAAAACTTATTATGGGGAAACTAGATCTCATCAAGCTGTTTCAGCATATTTGACCGTATCCGGATCCGATCTTTATCTAGTTATGGGTGTATTAAACGTTTTCATGACATTGTAGTATGTATAATTTTAGGGGTTACTTATATTAATCGAAAGTTAAAATCGGCATCGAAAAAGTGCTATACCATTTTAATGTGAAATTTTTTTAGATCGAACTGAATCGGCACTCGAACAATAAAATTTAACGACCAATTCTAATTTTTATTGGATTTTCTGACTCTGATGCGATGGACAAGATCTTTATGTAAAATTATAAGCGCTAATATCGGTTCTCAGAATATGGTTGATGGCAGAGATGGAAACGAAAGTAGAATGACAACACCCCCCCCTATGTATAATTTTAGGGGTTAGATTAGGTTATATCGGAAAGGTTTAGGGTTACGTAAAATCCGAATGTCCTATTGCTGACGATGGACGTTTATTGTTTGCTTTTGCTATGATGATGGGTGTAACGAAAAGATCGTCATTTCATTTTGTATGGTCAAATGACTTTCATTGGGATGCAAGGGATATGGACTCTTCGTTTTTTTTTTTTTTAAATTAAAAAAAAAATTTTTTAATTAAACAAATTTTTTTTTTTACATTTTTTTCTCGTTTTTTTCATCTTTCTTTTCCTCTCTTCCTATTACATCTAACATGTACACAAACAAATTTTATATCATCAGATTCATCATTCATTTATTTATATAAATTCCAAAAATTATAGCAATTGACCAAGAAACACAAAAACTATAGACATTACAAGTCACCCACTATAAAAAACGGGGCGTTGTGAAAAAGAATGCAGCTGCAGGAGCAGCGTTTTGGGAATTTAAGGGGTCCACTACAGTGAAAACTGGATTTTACGTACAAAATATCGATTTTTTACTTTTGAAGCTTATTTTATTAAATAATCATCGAGAATCGATTGAGCAAGGTTTTATAACATAAAAAAATGCATTTGATGTATCAAAAAGCATATTGTCGACACTAGGGGGGTATGATTTTCAAATTTGTGCCGAAAATGCACGATTTCTCTCTCAATAATACCTTAGTTACGCTGAGCGCATGTAGTATACACATCTATATTTTCTAAAAGTAACACATCGATCTGCATTTTTGATATTTTGTAATTTTTTTGTAATTTTCTTTTTATAAATTAAAAAAAAATTAGTTTACCTTCTCATTGTGGTGTATCCGGAAATGAAAAGGCATATAAACTTGCAAATAAGTGAGGAGAATGTGAACAATAAAATAATGAAGTCACATACTTTGAGAAAAAGAGAGCTATCCAGACTATCAGAAGAGAACAGAACCAACCCAAAGACGACTATCACACTCTCGACCGGGCAGGGACAGATAACTATTTTTCGACTCAGGACAGGGCATAACAAACTGAATAAACACATGCACAAGCTACGATTGTCTGCTTCACCACTGTGCACATGTGGATTAAACGAACAAACTGCTGAGCATGTTCTACAGGACTGTCCTCTGTATGACCAGTTAGGAAAGATATACTGGCCCAATGACTCAACACTAAACTCAAAGCTATATGGAGTTAAAGAGGAACTTCAAACAACAGTCGAATTCATCATGAGAACTCGTCTGACGGTGCAATCATCAAAAATGCGATCGCAAGAAGAAGAAGATGAAGAAAAATTAGGCAAGACAAAAGGGGAGAGGAGGAGCTGCAGGAAGCTGAAGGAGGTGCAGCATATAGTGCTGGACAATTTTAAACACATTCAGCCCCCCAGAATGGAGTATATTGGACAAGACAAGTCACTTGGTGACTAAAATGCATTTTTCTCAAAACTAACATTTTATTAACAAAAAATGTTATTGTTTACAAACTATCTAATAGATCAGTCTGAAATTTGGCATGCATGTAGTACACATATATACCTTTAAATTGTCATATGCTTTTTCTGAAATTTTGATAATTTGCTTTGATATATTTTTTTAAATATTTTTTTTCATACAAATATAGTGTATTTTTTTTTTTAAAATCATTAAAAATAGAATTTTAAACTTATCAAAAAAAGCATATGACAAATTGTTTTAATTGTCAGTCACAACATGTGTGTGCAATTTGATAAAGTTTGGTCAATGGGAAACATAAGTTTTTAGCTCTCGAAAATTGGTGAAAATCCAAAATGGCGGATGTTTTTTGGTTACCATGGTAACCACATGTTTTTTAACAAAATAAACTGTAGAATTTGGTTCATGGACATACACTGTGTCTATTGAGCACATAAAAAGTTTGAAAATGTTATTAGAACAAAAGCTAGTTTTCACTGTAGGGTACCCCCTTAATGCAGCGTGCTAAAGGTTAAACTGTATTGTTACAATGTGCGCTAAACCAAAAATGCCTCTGCAACTGACAAATAAAAAGTTGAAAAGAGGGAGAAACTCTTCGATTCAGGCATGGAGAAGTGCAGTTAATGAAGTGAAAAGACAAGAAAGATATCACTCTTCAGTACTTGTGTCTTTTATCACCCATTCTGAAATTCAATGATCACACCGGCTTCCGTACATTTGCCTGCGCGGGGTTAGTCTACTTTGCAATTCGTAAGTAGGGGTGGCAGGATAATTGTGTCTACATTTTCCTTACATTTGCGTGCGCGGGGTTAGTCTATTGTGCATTTCGCAAGTAGGGGTGGCAGGATAATTGTGTCAACATTTGACAAGGATCAGTGCGTAGCGAGGGGACCCCCTCCCCACCCAGCGGCGAAAAGAAATAAAGGATCAGTGCGTAGCGATTTCTTGTCAGGGTACAGTTTTGTGGGCCCTAAAAAGGACCATGGTGCAGTTTTGTGGGCCATAAACAGGACCGTGGTGCAGTTTTCTGTCCCCTAAAAAGGACCGTGAGGGGAACAGATCACCAAGGATCGCTGAAGCTATGCACATATCAGGACATACACATGTTCGTTCGTAGCAGCACAATTTAAAGAGGAGGCCAAAATTCTGTAATGTCATGCAGGATACTGTCGAACGGGTCTGACAAACTTTATTCCGATGTCGCCACAAAAAGTCACACATGTAGGAATCTAACATGTGTCTCTGTGTTCCGTTTTGACGTTTGTTGCGTTCTTTGGCAGCTTTCCACAACCTCTCTATTCGTTGTGTGTTTGCTCCTGCATTTGGGTCGACAAAATATGCAGAATGATTCACCGTTTCGTGAGTTAAACCTGGCAAATTCTGAATGGTACTATATGCACGCCACTGATCAGACACAACTGTCGTACCAGGATGAATGTTGGCTATGATAAAGGGCATTAGTGTAGCCGCTGAGCGGTCCGGCACTGGAACCATGAAACACTCACTTGTTTCACGACAAATGCCACCGAATACCCACTGCTGTGGAAATACACGACCGACGTTATTTTTTCTGCGTGTGAACACACTTTCATCAATCTCAACCGTCGTATTGGGGACCGCCAATTACAGCGGGATTAGCAATTAGTGAATTTGCACAAACGTCACGGAGGTTGCTGTTCCATTTTATGACAGCTTTATTGGCAATTCCTAGCTCTGATTTACAGAAAGCAATGCTAGTCATCCCTTTACTCCAACAGTAAATGAACAGAATAATCTGCCTGAAGGACAGATGTGTGCCCTCTAACCATGTGCCAGAACAAACAGGAATGTCCTGCTGACATGTGCGGCATCTCTAACGATCTTGGCGAACTGTGAGAGACAAACTCATGACATGATTGTTAGCACACAGTCGGTTTTGTATAATTCCTCGTTCCTGCAAAAACTGCACACAATTCTTTTTGTTGCGTGTAAAATCTGACAACTCCAAGAGATTCATCTTCCACGGCATTGACACTGCGATTGAATGACACAGTGTTAGATTTGCCACACGAATTGAAGAAAAAGTATGGTGCTTCGTGTGGCTACTAAATTTTAACAATTATAATCTGTGGGTGATAAAAGACACATGTACCCACTCTTCTACTCAATATTCATTCTTTAGCAATGACAAAAGATGAATAAAACAAACATTTCATCCCTGTTGCTAAAATTGTCAAGAATTACAATAATGCCACGGGAAGCTAAATCAGGTTGCACTATAAGTCACAGACTAACACAAAACATGTTAAGTTTATCTATCTTTATGCTCGCTGCAATTTAAACAAAAGGACAACCACTATGATAGTCTGCTCATTTTCTAGATTTCATCTGTGATTTCTGAATTTTGGGGGAAAAAAAAAAATTTTTTTTTTTAAAGTGTGCCTAAATTCTGAACAAGGATAGGCAAGACTTTGAACAAAGACAATGTCAAGGCTTCAATACCACTGCACGTGTACTTCAGGGCTCTTGAATCAGCTAGGTAACTGTTCCAGACGTGTGAACATTGGTGGAAGGCAAGTTGAAACTCTCAGACGTATTCCACTTGCATCTTGTACTGCAAGTAATTTAAATAAGCCCAGAAATATTCTGCATCATAATTTTTGAAGTGCCCTATATATTTATATGTTTGGAAACCCTGTATGAGCAACATATTATACAAAGAAAACAATGTAAATACATTACCTTCATATGTTTAGCAAATAATTTTGCAACTTTACACTTTCCATCGAGGAAACTTTTGATCTCTCTGTGATTAAAGAAAAAAAAAACACTATATTGTCAATGTATGCGTATGAACCACTTTCTTTAGAATTTTACTTGTTTTTCAAAAATACTCAACAACACTTAAAATCAAGAAAAGAAAGTTGAACAAACAAGTTTCGTATTCATGAAAAAAAAAAACAAAACAAAACACATATGGAATGATAGACGTCACTGAAATTTCTACGGACAACTGGCCAAAAAGATCTTAAAAAAAAAGCAGCTGGCGACCGCAGCTGAGGTTCAAATATGTGTGCAAGAGACATGAAGGCACTGGACACAAATCCAGCAGCCTGTGGGGGATGAAGCTACCGATCTTCTTACGGCCCCCCTGTCAAATTGGGCAAAAAGAAGCTCTATCACAACAAGCAGAAGAGAAAAGAATATGCTGAAAGGAACACACCAGGTTAAAAAAAACCCAGCTGAGGGCTATCACATCACAGAGGCACATTCCCCATAATCAGCTAAAACTGAAGGGGCTACTAAACAGATATAAATAATCTAGATTTCAAGAAAAGCATTCTGGAACCAGGTTTATCACGTTATTCATTGCATTTATTTGCACACTCTAAAAACTGATGCTCAGGGTTCACCTGAGTAGTACAACTAACAGTAGTACTCTTCCACAATGCAACAGGCACACCCTTCTTTTTGTGCTTAAAAAAACACACACACAAAAAAACAACAACCTAGGTTTCATTACTCCAAAACAGAAAAAGAAATCCTCATCACCACAGAAACCATAATCATTAGCGAAATATGGCAAACCTGTTTAATTCAACTGCCCTGATTGCTGAACTTGTCACAACTAATAAGATAGGACTTCCATTTTTTCTTCATGAAAAGGCTTTTTTCTCACTGATGTTTTCCACTTTGGCAAAATGAAAGCTAGGTATTTGCTTGGTTCCAGTAATTCATTATTGTGTGGGTAAAAGTCATTTTCTGTAATGATAAAAAGTACAATTCCAATATGATGTTGTTTTTCATAAGACGAAGGTGGTTTAAAGTCTAGAACACAGTCATCAGTAAAGGTTAAAGGTAGTCCCAAAGCAGATAATGTTGTATGGGACAGAAGTGTTACAGACTTCAATATCCTTGGCCCAACTTTATGAGAGGGGGCTGACCAGTTCCTGTCATGCTGCCTTAGCCTTGCCTAACCCAAATGCAGAGATTATTACCCATTTATAGTTAGGTAAACTGCAGCGGGACACAACCAGGTTTCAAACCTGGTAACTGTGCCTCAAGAAGCAACAAAAGCTCAAACCCCTCAAGAGTCACCAACATCACTTAATAATATGCTTTCATATCTCTCTGTAACTTTCAATTTATCAATGGCGCTATCTAACACATTCATTACCCTTCAGATCCCCATGGAGCACAGGTCTTCAACAAACTCAAGTCCTTATGTTCCTTGTCATCAGCTGAAGATATTTTCATGTCTTCCTTTTTATAGCTCTTTCCAGTTCTCTTCTCTATGTTTTTCAGTATCCCTCTACCTCTCTTACCCCAGGAATTCCAGAACAAGGACTGCCTTGTAATGCTATCTTCAGGTTTCCTCAGTGTGTGTTCTATCCATCGCCAGCATCTGCCTCTCATCTCCTCTTTCAATGGCATCTGTCTGGTCCTTATGAGTTCCATATTAGTGATCTTGTACAATTCTCTATGTTATGTTGTTGACCATCTCCTATCTCTCATGCAATGTTAGCCGGGCAACTTTTGTCAATGATGAATTCATCAATATTTTCGACTGCATTGATGGTGAGCAGAAATGTTTATGTCTTGATTTCTTTAGTCAGTTTTTTTTCTTTCTATTTTGTTTCTTTTTTTTTTCTTTGAGGTGTACAGTTGCAAAAGAACATTAAATGAATCAAGAAAAAGTAATACTGAAATAAAAATCAACAATGTCCCACCGGAATAATAAAATATAGTTAACTATTTTAGGAGCTGCTAAATCATAAACTTTACATAACAAATAGAGATATATGACACAGAAAAACTTCTACCTGGATCTGGAAGGATGTCGTCAAGAAGCGTTTCATCCAGCTTCTCCCCCAGAACCTTCACTATCGTACTTTTTAAATCCTCTGAATTTCCAGGCCTTGACAGTGTCTCTTCAGATTCATCAGTGATTCGTTTCTGAGTTATTTAAAAAACAAAAAAAGGTTACAGTTGAATTATTTCTCTAAACTAATTCAGGCTATTCTGTCAGCCATTAAAAAAAACAAAGAAATTTTTTTTTTTTTACGTTCACCCGCTAATACTCAAGGCGAAATCTCAGGTTATTATTTTATGTCTAACCTGACATTGATTTTACGTGAGTATCCCTTTATTTCTTGTACAGAGACAGGTGTCCCTCGCCATTCAGGCAAATACTCGCCGATTTCGGAGGTACCCATTGCAGCTGGGTCGGCTCAGGAGCCGCCAGTCCTTCAAATGTTCTCGCCAGGTCTCGAGTTAATCCAGTCCAAATCCCGGTCGACGAAAAATCCTCAAATGCCGTCGCCCGGGTTTGATCCTGTATCACCCGGTCGCCAGAGCGGTGTTGTAACCACTACGCTAGCGCGGCTCCCCAACAAAGAAATACAAAGAAGACTTTTTTTTCTTTATCTTGTTAAATTTTGAACTTTTTCTTGAGCGACACTGGCAAGTATATACACTGTTGGAACCTGTCTTGTGTGAGCCTTTTCAAGGCGCCGCTCCGTCTCTCTTGGCTTTCTCATACCTCTGCCAGGGCCATGTGATGGCCTGTTTATATCCAATACTACAATGCATTGTTGCCATTTCTATTGTTTTTTTTTTTTCCCCACTTTGCAAAAGTCTGTGCATCAAGTGATTTCTGCAACAGATTACCTCCCCACCAAATGTGAAGGGTTTTCCTCAGATATCATCCCAAATAAATTTTGTCACACAATTGATTTTTTGTTGTACCAATAAACGCCATTAGGCGTAACGGAACAACAATTAATTTCTTGTTGCCCTAAGATGCCACTAGGCGTACTGGCCATGAACTGCTTTGTCGGTCTGCAGCTATTTGGAGGACGGTAAGCGCTAAGAAGAAGAAATTTTGTCCACGGGGCTATCATCTTTGGGACATGAATGCTTCACGCGTGAGTGACATAACTTATATATATATAATATATATATATATATATTATATATATATATATATTATAATATATATATATTTATATATATAATATATATACTATATATATATATGTGTGTGTGTGTCTCTCTCCCCCACCCCCCCCCCACCCCCCCCCCCCCCCCCCCCCCCCCCCCCAAATTCTCTGATTTACCTCTACCAACCAAAGTGCGATCTATACTCTTTACAGCGCTTCTGTCCGCTCATTCATTAAATTTGTAATAATTTATTCTATGAATCACAACTTTTGACGTATCCTGTATTACATAATCGATTAAGAATTTTTTTATTTTATTTTTAGACTAAAAATGACAAAAATGTGTTTAATGACAGGTACAAAGACATCAAGAGTAATTTTCAAAAGAAACTCAGCAAAGATAGAAATTTTGCATGGTAAACAAAACAAAACTTAGCAAACTGTTAGGTACATTACTTAACACATTAACTACTGAATTGAAAAACACACTTGTGGCCGAATAAAATTTTTTTTTCCATTTTCACCCTGTAGGTGTTTGCACAAAGTAAGCTGTGGTTTTCGTAAATGTTTACATATGTTTGTGAATTACACGTCATTTTAAAGATAAATGAATGTACTATTATAATAAGCACAATTTGTAGCTCTAATATAGGTCGTTGCTATTTACCGGCTGTCAAATGGCAGAGGACTTGCAATATTTTCACAATTATAACTGCTTGCGCCCCATCTCTATCAAATTCACTATTTCAATCAATGTGTACACCGTTTTCACTCTTGTCCTCGTCGCTAGATCAATCAGTCAATTGTTGAAACAAGTTTCTAACCTATTCAGCCGTTAGACGAGATGTACAAGCATTGTTTGTGGTCCTATCACTAGCTGTCACGGTAAACAATTTTACACGATTTGGTAACTAACCCAAAACGCTGAAAAATATGAACATAATATCAATTTCCCAGTGTTCTACAACAACCATGCTTTGAGAATTTGTTTTCCAGTAGCAACTTAAAATCTCGAACTAGATCAGAAGGTGGTTCAGTACATTTTTCATTTGTTTTATTACTAAAATTAGATTGATGCTCTGAGCGGCTCACGGTCCAAATGATAGGATTTCAAAAGCTGGTCCCACCGGCTCATGGTAGTTAATGTGTTAATGCATGGAAAATGTCATTAATATCCTGTTCCGGGTATGTCTGGATATACTTGCCCTTCTATGAAGACTACGATCAATAAGAGAATTAAGGGCTATTTGGTCAGGTTCATTTAGGGGCACGAGTAATGACAGCATTAATTTTTTTTAATTTTCTTCAGTTGACCTGTCCCTGTTGTTTGTTGAAGTTTTTGTGGTTTTAAAATTTCAACAAGATGGGATAACCGGCCTCGTGCACAACCCTCCTTACTTGCTTTTTTAAGTGTTACTATTCTCTGCTTCCCTTTCAGGCCCCCAGCTACACCTGGGGGAGATCAGGTCCAACAAACCAAAAAAAACACCAGAATTTTCAATTCAAATGACAAGTCTGTCCTATTGGAAATATGGACAACAAAAACAAGAACCAAACAGCTATAGACTTTCATAAATGGATGCTTATGTAGAATAGAAGGATGGAAGTGGCATGACAATGTGGAACTGATGACTAGCGCCAAAAGAACTAGCGATGAGAAGAAGAGGGTGGAGATAGACAAAAATAGAGGAAAAATGCTGATAGGATTACTAGGCAGTCCTTGTTCTGGAATCCCCAGAGTAAGAGAAGCAGAGGGAGACAAAGAACACTTGGAGAAGAGAACTGGAGACAGATATGAAGACATGAATAGATCTGATGGCACGGGACAGAAAGACTTGGCATAAGTTTGTTAAGGCGTATGTTCCTTGGGGAACTGATGGGTGATAATGTTGATATGCTTGGCAAACTAAGTGCTAATTGCTCTAGATCACATGAGTATGCAAATAATGACAGAAGTAAGAGTTATTCTGCTATAATATAAAACAGAGCAAGAAATTATGCATTACTTGCTCTGGAACAAATGAAAAAGACAATAACAAAAATTACTCGTTCATGTTTCTTTCCACTTTTGGTCTCCTTTTTCCTCTTCTTGCCACTCTCCTTATGGTCTTTCTTGCTGGATCTCTCTGCTTTTCTCTTAACTTCTCTCTTCTCTGTATCTGCTGATGGGAAATCATTTGAGTTACTCAACACTTCCCACTGTATCATATAAAGTTAACTTGATACACTAATCAAACTTTAAAAAAATTATAACTATTTATAGAAGTAAGTAATTTCATGTAGATTCTGCTTTTACAGTAAAAGTGCTGTCTGATCTGCAACCTGAGAATATCGGAACAACAAAAATACAATGCTAATTAAACAAAACTTAGCAAACTGTTAAGTACATTACTTAATGCATGGAAAATGTCATTAATATCCTGTCCAGGGCATGTCTGGATGGGTATTTCAGGAGGGTTTGTACAATTGTATGGTGAAGTAACATATAATAGGATGTACATCCAATTTCGCCCAAATATCTATTGATTCGGCAGCCTAATAAGTCATCTACATCGACACGGTCTGAAATAAGAATTTGGAGACACAGTATTAAGAGGCATGCTGGAATTTCAATGCTCAGTTTGTTTTAATGTTCATTGTTGACTTTTTTTTTTTTTTTTTTTACATATGGCATCAGTGTTTTTCATACATTATTATGTGTAAAACAGTTGGAAACAGGGTTACAGTTAAGGGTTTGGGAAGAGGGTTTAATTTAAGTTTAGAGTACAGGGTTATTGTTAAGGTTAAGTTTAGGGGTAGGTAATATCTTTCTGTATCTGCATCCTTAGTATACAAACCATTAACTCAAGATCCAGACACCTACGATATAACCAGTAAGTTTGCATGTTGTTTTGTGGGTTTAAATGAAGAACAGTGGGTTGTGCGTTTGATACAGTCTTAAAAAAGAATTCAGACATGCAGCAACAAAGGGTAACGGTTAGGAATCACAAACCTAACCCCAAATTTAATCCTAACCCTAACGACGTGGGTGCCTTCTTTGGATGGCATCAAAGAAAACATCCTACTGTTCTTCATTTGAACCGTTTTGTGTAATGTTCAACGTGATTATTTGTCAGACATTATTTGTGTCGGAAATATTCGCATCATAAGAATAAGCGTGACCATTAATCTTCACGCTAACGTGGTAATCGTAAAAGTGTATCAGGAATGATAATTGCAGACAAAAAAGAGCATGCATGCGCAAAGGGACCTTCGGCACTTATGCTGACCTGATTATTCTAATGCTGCATCGCAAGTTATAATTGTAGATGAAAGATCTTTCACGTGCAAAACGTACCTTGGCTAGGTATCGGCATTTCGATAAACATTTGAGTAAAATTGGATATACATTTCCCTATTATATATGGTAGATGACGAGAACAGTACATAAGATCTGATATGTTGCCAGACTGGCAATCCATATTCATGTTACAGTTAGGCTTAACCAAAGTCAAATCTTGTTTCAAGCTTTGTCAAACAGCTAGCCATAACCCAATACCAATTCTGTTTTAAGCTTTGTCAAAATTAATAATGCCTGAAAAACACTGAGGCCATTTCAAAATTTCAAACTTGAAGTGAAATGCCGCGTTTTTTTGGCCAACACGGCAGCCTCCAGTCGAATGTTCCCTACTTGAACCTTATATAGGCCTGTTGAGGATTGCTTCATGTCTGCAGCATGGCGCATTCCTCAAATGATTATATCTCCGCGACTGATGTCGATGATTGTTGCATGTGTGCAGGCGTTACTTCCCTTGAACTCCGCGGATAAATACATTTTACTGCGATTTATTCGTTGTTTGGGTAATAATAGATTGTTCTTGCTTCAGAATATCTATGGCCTGAATTTATGTGTATTGTTTGTCTGAGTAGGACAAGTCTGTCTTATATCTGTATATCTTTACATATCTAAGTCGAACTATATGTTCTGTTGTCTCTAGAGAGGTCAAAGGCTATTCGGCGGATGTGTCGCTTGAGTGGTGTGATTTGGCTTCGTCCTGATAGGGACTGTGTGTGTTTTGCTATGTCGGCTTGATGCCTTGAAAAAGTGATCTCAGTGGTTTTGGGGAAAGTGATAGTCGTCTAGACCTATCGTGTATGCTTTACCCCAGTGTTTATTCATCTTGCCAAGGAATGGCAGTTTCATATTCCCTCTACCAAGGTAATCAAAGATACTCTTATGAACTCTCGATCGAAGCCACCATTGTCGATAATTACGATTTGAATGTTTAAGAGAATATATTTGACTCGATGAAAAACGACTTCGATTCCTAGCAGCACTATATTCTGTAGAATGCAGTCTATTGTTCATGACCAAATCTACAGAGCAACGAAATGTTGTATGAATGACTAACTTTAGAACAGATTCATTATCTGTATTCAAACGTGAGTGACAGTTCACGAGTGGAGCCATCTTGGAACCAAAACATGTAGGACTTTCAAGAAGAGAAAAGGGATGCCCGTATTATCGCTTGATCAGTCCAGAGATCACTGCTACACATGAGAACCCATTGTTAGCGGTTCAATATTATTATATGGAAAAATATGTGCTGAACATTATGTTGAAGAATCGTTGCTAAACGAGATTAGGTTTAGAAGTCATCTGAAATATTGTTTACAAGCTGACGTGCTCAGTCAGTGACGTCAGATGATATATGTATGGGCGATACTGAGTGCTTGGCTATTGACAGTCCATTATACCATTATTCTACATGAGTGCCCATGTAACATTGCAAGACCATTTGTCCACTGTACTATGATGTATTATGGCAACCTGTGATTTGTCACTATCTGTGCTGTCGAGTGTGTACGTCCAATTAAACTTTAGAAAAGGTACACAGTCGTTGGTGTCGATGACTTCCGGTCATACATGAGTGTGAGAAGAGAACATTTGTCAACAACACGAACCCTTATCATCATTCGCACATTATACACTCCATCCATGTCTACACAACACTGCGTAGGTCAAGTTGACATTCCATACACTACAGTGGGGCAGGCAACACCATAGGGATCTTGTCAACTGATGATGATAGACGCCTGTCTTCCCGCCTAGGAGTGTTCTGGTGTACTTTATCAACATATATTATATCCAACTAAATATCAACTTTATCAACTGGTGGACCAGCTTTCTGGGTTTGACCTCGCAGAAATTCAGAAGTCAACAGATTACCGATACCAGACCGTTTCCTGTGGCTGATACGACACACTTGCAGTATTGGTTTGCTCTTTGTCAACGCTTCGTCACGTGACCTGTCAAGTGAATGCAGTATGTAGGTCAGCGTTGTTGACATTTTTTACATTAGACATTATAGAGTTTCACAGAACAGTTGGATCAATTCTTGTCAGTGTTAACAGAAAGACAGTATTTGTGAACTAAGAAGTCCTGGTTTCATCGATGGATCTTCTTGTTTGCCATATATGAACTTTAATATTTAAGGCCAGAATGTTTAATTGAATAAAGTGGCAGTTTGTTTGTTTTCATGAAAAATAACTTTGCCATTACTGTAAGACTGAGCCTATTTTGCAACACATACTATCATACACATAATTTATATATATTTATGTTTACATGTTATTTGTTTGTATAGTATGTTAGTTTCTATGTCAGCGGGTTGTGTTTAAGGTTGGGCGGCGTCCTCACAACAGAGTATCCCACGTCATAGAGGGTCCGTTGTGGGCGTTTTCTATAGGTGCAATTTTCTTGATTGAAAATTTGCTGCGACAACTGTTGCTTTTGTGTTAGCTGTGAAGTCTGTAATTATTGTTATTTTTGTAATATTTCTTTGTTCTTTAGTTTTGTTTTGATTTGTTTGTAATTTGTTGGTCTAACCTTTTCTATCTTTCAGTTCTATTCATAATTTATATTCATATATT
This sequence comes from Oreohelix idahoensis, assembly GCA_024509875.1. Lineage (NCBI taxonomy): Eukaryota > Metazoa > Mollusca > Gastropoda > Stylommatophora > Oreohelicidae > Oreohelix > Oreohelix idahoensis. Next base: position 101,237 of record JAMPIV010019929.1, on the reverse strand, counting down.
GTGACGTCATTTGTGTTGTTATTCTTTGCAGATTCAGTGATTATCTTCATTGATTTCCCTATTTGATTTATTTTGATTTCTGCAAACGTTCTTGTATTGTCAGTCCTATTTGTACTTTATGTATTCTGTTGGTTGACATATGTTTTATATGGGTATATTTCATAAGACACAATTGCCTGTGCACTGCACTTGGATTATGGTATAGACCAGTACCTGATTATTATTACTATTATACAAGACCTTATTAAAGGCTTGTGACCCACAGATATTGGGATAGTATACTGATTAATCAGGTCATTGAGAACTTGGGGTATTATTATTGATTCAGGTGATTAGTATTATTGTTAGGCATCATGTCTACTCTAGATTATTTCATTACTCAAGGGAAAGCTCTTGATAAGACTGGTCAACAATTAGAACAATGGGCAGTTGCTCAATATGACAAAGCATTAGCTGCAGAAGAGAAAAGATTAGCTGCAGAAGAAAGAAAAGCTATGGCGGAAGAGAAAAGATTAGAAAAAGAAGCTGAGGCTGCTGCTGAACAAAAGAAATTGCAGATGCAGGTAGAGGAAAGGAGATTTGAAGCTGAACAAAAAAAATTGGAAAGAGAAGCTGCGGCTGAACAAAAAAGATTAGACAGTGAAGCTGAACAAAAAAGATTAGACAGTGAAGCTGAACAAAAAAGATTAGACAGGGAAGCTGAACAAAAAAAATTGGAAAGGGAAGCTGAACAAAAAAGATTAGTTAGACAGGGAGGCTGAACAAAAAAGATTAGATGCTGAAGAGAAAAAAGCAATAAGAGAACATGAATTTGAGTTGGAGAAATTGAGATTGACAAGTATGAGTAATGTTAATCAGGCATCTAGTGGTAATGGTAAACCTTCTACTTACAAGGTTAAGGTTCCACCGTTCAATCAGTCCAGTGACGATATTACATTCTGGCTGGATAGATTTGAACGTTCTTGTCGTACACATAATGTGGATAAATCACAATACGCTAATCAATTATCAGAAAACTTGAAAGGTGAATCTTTGACTAGATTATGCCTTGTAGGAGAAGCAGATAAGGATAATTATGATGTCATTAGGGCGGCTTTGATAAAAAAATATCAGCTAAGTGAGGAAGGCTATCGCCTTTTATTTAAGACGATGGTACCTGAGACGGGGGTAGAATTCTCAGAATTCACTGCAAAGGCACGTCTCACAGTTGATCGTTGGATTGAGCTTTCCAAAACGGAAAAAACGTATGAAGGACTTATGGATTTGTTGCTCAGAGATAAGATTATGTCATGTGTGAACAAACCTTTCCTTGAATTTATACATGAGCGTAAACCTAAATCTCTAAAAGAAATGGAAGAATATTGTTCCCAATATGTCACTGCACACCCCGACGTGACTTTTGGCAACACTAAGATTAAGGAGAGTATGCCAGTTGCTTCAGCAACACCATACAATCCCAATTATTCACACAGATTTCAGGGACCTCAAAACAGATTTGAAAAAAAAGGTAACCATAATAGTTATCAAAACCAAGGTAACCAATCATTTCAGGGTTCTTCTTCAAAGAACTGGAGACGACCTGATAGCTCTCGACACAGGGGTGGTCATAATTATAGGAATTTCCGTAGAGGAAGTAATTATAGAAACTATCAGGGTTATCCGTCTTGGAGTCAACAAGATCATAATTACAGAGATACTCATTATAATGAATATGATAATGGTAACCAAGGGTACTATGACTCAAACCCAAATAGGGGTTACAATAGAGGTAACAATAACTACAGAGGTGATAATAACCGAGGTAGATCTCAATACAAAAGACATAAACCACATTTTCAGGCAAACTCTGCACAACAAGAGTCCCATGAAGCCTATAAACAGAGTAAAGATAATAATGATGCTAGTAATATGGCATGTGCCGCTTTTGATTTTGGGAGAGCATCTCAGTGCCCCCAATGCAAAACGTTATTTGAGCCAACCACAGTGACTACTTTAAGCTGTGGCCATCCTCTTCCTGCTCTTCCAGCATCAGTCGCGCATGATGGAAGAGGGTCTCTTGTCTTACATAAGGGTTTAGTGAATAACAATCCAGTCTCTGTGCTATTTGATTCTGGATGCACCACAATTGGTGTTAGGCAGTCACTCGTAGATCCTTCCCGTGCCACTGGACAAGTAGTCAAATGTGTAACATTTGGCGGCACAGTAGAGAAATACTCTACCGCTATCATTAGGATTGCTACTCCTTTCTTTACAGGAGATGTACACGCATGTCTTCTTCCGAATCCGATCGCTGACCTCATCATCGGTCGCATTCATGGAGTCAAGGAATGTACTCCGCAACAAATTTCCACTTGGGAAAGGCAAAACATGCAGATTGCTAACGCTGTAGTCACTAGAGCTCAGGCTCTTAATGTGCCTCAAACTTCATCTACTGAAGATAATGAAGTGCATAACCAAGATAATCCCTTGGTAATTTCTCGTGACTCGTTTATAAAACAGCAAGAAGATGATCCCACTCTGAAGAAATTCTTCATTCTTGCAACTAAAGGTGATCCGAATAAGGACACAAGTCGTAAATCGTGGATTACAAAGAAGAATGGCGTACTTGTACGTATGGTTCAAGACTCCATTACGTCAAGTCATTCTCAAATCCTGGTTCCCAAGAATTTGAGAGTTAAAATTTTGCAGCACGCTCACGACTCTCAGTGTGCTGGACACATGGGTTTTTCCCGTACTAAGTCAAGAGTCCTTGCGGCTTTCTTTTGGCCATTGGTAAACAAGGACATACGGATTTATTGTCAATCTTGTAAAGTATGTCAGGAAGTTAAATCCAAAGGTCCACGGCATGCTGCACCCATTCAGGCGGCGGACATTCCTATTCGGCCGTTTCAAAAAATGGCCATAGACATTATTGGTCCATTTAAGATCAAGTCTGCCAGAGGACATCAGTTTATCTTGACGTGTGTTGATATGTGCACACGTTGGCCAGAGGCTATTCCTCTGAAGAGCATTACTACTGCTGATATTGCAGATGCTCTTTGGCTTATATTTTCTCGTCTGGGGTTCCCCGGAGAGATATTGTCAGACCATGGCACCCAACTAATATCAGATACCATGTCTCAAGTAATGTCTACCCTGCAGATAGATAGATCTTTAAGTAGTATCTACCATCCAATGTCTAATGGTATGGTCGAACGCCTTAATAGAACACTTAAAAAACTTACTGGGGAAGATAACTGAGGATCATCCTCAAGACTGGGACAGAGTTTTACCTGCGGCCCTCTTCGCTTACAGAGAGGTACCCAATGAACATACGGGATTTTCTCCCTTTGAACTCGTCTTTGGCGCGCGTCCGCGTGGCCCTATGTCGTTGCTTCACGATCTCATAACATCTGACAATATTGACGATGACACAAAGTCATCCTACGAATATGTCATCGCGTTGAGACAAAAGATTATCGAAGCATGCAAATTAGCAACTTCTTCTTCTGAATTTGCGAAACAGAAGGCAAGGCAATTTGCCAATAAGAAGAGATGCTTACGACAACTTTGTCCTGGTGACAAAGCATTTGTATTACTACCTTGTAGGGAAAACAGATTACTTATTTCTTGGAAAGGTCCGTACGATATAATATCGAAAATTTCCGATGTCGACTATATTGTCGATATTGATGGGAAGCATAAAACCTTCCACATCAATATGCTTACTGAATTCCATGAACGTCCGGATTATTTGCAACCCATTTTCCAAGCAACGGACAATTCTCCAGTACCACATGGTCATTACTCATCACTGTCCGTGATACAGGATGAGGAAACAAGTTTTTCAGATGTAAATCTTCCTCTTCCAATGATCCCACTTCATTCCAGTGAATCATGGAAGAACGTTACTGTCTCTCCTGATTTGTCTCTAGGAGAACAGCGACAAGTTTCAACTATGTTGCAAACATTTCAGGATGTACTCACTGACATCCCTGGACAAACTAATGTCATTCAACATGACATTGTGCTAACTGACCATACTCCTATTAGGGTTAGACCTTATCCTATACCTATACATTTCCAAGCACAGGTCGAGAAAGAGTTGGATGTGATGATAGATTTGAAAATAATCGAACCATCCACCTCTGCGTATTCTTCGCCGATGGTTATTGTGCGTAAAAAAGACAATAACATACGTCTTTGCGTTGACTATCGAAAATTGAATCAAGTAACGAAGTTCGATGCCGAACCTATGCCTTTACTGGAAGAGCTACTTACTCGACTCTCCAAATCTCATTTTTTCACTAAACTTGATTTGTCTAAGGGATATTGGCAAGTTCCTTTATCTGAACGCGCCAAACCTCTCACGGCTTTTTCAACACCTAGAGGTTTGTTCCAATGGAATTTTATGCCTTTCGGTCTTATGAACGCACCAGCTACGTTCGTACGCATGATGCGCCGAATCCTATCTTATCGGTCAGATGTCATTGCATATCTAGACGACATCTGTCTTTTCAGCGATACTTGGGAAGATCACTATTCAGGGTTAGATGAATTGCTGTCTACTTTGCGTGAGCACAACCTGACAGCGAAACCCTCTAAAGCCTATATTGGTTTTAGCGAAATTTCTTTCCTAGGCCACCGAGTTGGTCATGGTTTCCTAAAGACAGAGGACCATAATACTAGTAAGATACTTAACATCTCAATCCCTAAGACTAAAAAACAGGTGAGAAGTCTGTTAGGTCTTATTCAATTTTATGGCAGATTCATTCAGAATCTATCCTCTATCATGGCACCTCTCTCAACACTTCTAAAGAAAGGTTCGCCTAATGTGGTCCACTGGTCTCAGGAATGCCAATGCTCTCTGGATAAGATTAAAACACTGTTTTCAACACCACCTATTTTAGTGCTACCCACTAAAGATAAGACATTCGTTCTTCGTAGTGACGCTTCATCCACTGGGATTGGAGCGGCACTAATGCAAGAGTACTCTGGAACTCTGCATCCTGTAATGTATATTTCCAGAAAACTTAATGCGGCAGAAAGGAATTATTCGGTTTTAGACCGTGAGCTATTAGCTATGGTTTGGTCGATCCTCAAACTACAGAGATTCCTTCTAGGCGCACATTTCATAGTAGAAACAGACCAAAAAGCTCTTACTGCTATACAGAGTAAGAATTTGAAGAGCTCGAGGTCTACTCGATATGCAATTGCTCTTCAACCTTTTCATTTCTCTGTGCGAGCTATTCGGGGATCAGATAATGTGATGGCAGACATTCTGTCAAGATGCCCACATGATTCCACATAACTATTAGGGCTTAGACTTCTTGATATGTCTAGTTCTATAGTAGTTCCTTTTCTATATCATGATAGATACACATTTGTAATTTAATAATATAATGATTGTATCACTACATAGCGGTTCATGTATGTTTATTCACCGCTGTGCTTTGATGATTTTTACTTCATAAATCATAAATTTAAGATATCTAATACGTAGTGATGATATGAATTTTTTAGGCATTGTGTAATTGCCAGAATTGTATTATACTTTGATGACACCTTCCTGGAAAAATATACTTGTAGAGAAATAATTTCTCTCAGTTTATGAGACACATTCTCACCAGTCGCTCCATAAGTCGACTTAGCCTCATATTAGGCGTTATAGGTATTCCTGATATTTTCATCTGCGCATTATTCATGCGTTGTGAGCCTATTGTACGTTGCTCCTAGATGTATTTCAAAAAAAAAAAAAAATGTTCCATTTTTTTTTTTTCCCGGGAGGTGTGGTAAGACTGTTACGTGCAGTCTTTGATATCTTACAATATTATACATAGGTAATTTTTTAGTGCTTAAGGGAAAGTCATTATTGAGTTACTTCCCTTGAACTCCGCGGATAAATACATTTTACTGCGATTTATTCGTTGTTTGGGTAATAATAGATTGTTCTTGCTTCAGAATATCTATGGCCTGAATTTATGTGTATTGTTTGTCTGAGTAGGACAAGTCTGTCTTATATCTGTATATCTTTACATATCTAAGTCGAACTATATGTTCTGTTGTCTCTAGAGAGGTCAAAGGCTATTCGGCGGATGTGTCGCTTGAGTGGTGTGATTTGGCTTCGTCCTGATAGGGACTGTGTGTGTTTTTTGCTATGTCGGCTTGATGCCTTGAAAAAGTGATCTCAGTGGTTTTGGGGAAAGTGATAGTCGTCTAGACCTATCGTGTATGCTTTACCCCAGTGTTTATTCATCTTGCCAAGGAATGGCAGTTTCATATTCCCTCTACCAAGGTAATCAAAGATACTCTTATGAACTCTCGATCGAAGCCACCATTGTCGATAATTACGATTTGAATGTTTAAGAGAATATATTTGACTCGATGAAAAACGACTTCGATTCCTAGCAGCACTATATTCTGTAGAATGCAGTCTATTGTTCATGACCAAATCTACAGAGCAACGAAATGTTGTATGAATGACTAACTTTAGAACAGATTCATTATCTGTATTCAAACGTGAGTGACAGTTCACGAGTGGAGCCATCTTGGAACCAAAACATGTAGGACTTTCAAGAAGAGAAAAGGGATGCCCGTATTATCGCTTGATCAGTCCAGAGATCACTGCTACACATGAGAACCCATTGTTAGCGGTTCAATATTATTATATGGAAAAATATGTGCTGAACATTATGTTGAAGAATCGTTGCTAAACGAGATTAGGTTTAGAAGTCATCTGAAATATTGTTTACAAGCTGACGTGCTCAGTCAGTGACGTCAGATGATATATGTATGGGCGATACTGAGTGCTTGGCTATTGACAGTCCATTATACCATTATTCTACATGAGTGCCCATGTAACATTGCAAGACCATTTGTCCACTGTACTATGATGTATTATGGCAACCTGTGATTTGTCACTATCTGTGCTGTCGAGTGTGTACGTCCAATTAAACTTTAGAAAAGGTACACAGTCGTTGGTGTCGATGACTTCCGGTCATACATGAGTGTGAGAAGAGAACATTTGTCAACAACACGAACCCTTATCATCATTCGCACATTATACACTCCATCCATGTCTACACAACACTGCGTAGGTCAAGTTGACATTCCATACACTACAGTGGGGCAGGCAACACCATAGGGATCTTGTCAACTGATGATGATAGACGCCTGTCTTCCCGCCTAGGAGTGTTCTGGTGTACTTTATCAACATATATTATATCCAACTAAATATCAACTTTATCACATGCCTTAATGGGTTTAAACTCTACAATAGAGAAGTAGATTTACTCTACATGTTTCAAAATGAAATAATGTTTGAAAAATTGCAACTCTAAAAGATCGTACTGAACTAATGTGATTGGACTTTTGTTCCCATGTAGTTCGTGTCTGCACATGGAATGACAAATATATTAATTGAATATTTTGAGAACCTTCAGCAACACGGTATTGGATCAACTGATTGATAGTATTAAGTTGAGTTGTAAATGCTGTTTTATGTTCAACTAATCATGACAGTATGATTAATGTTTAACACACTGCAACATGTACTGCTTTTAACAATGACAAGAGACATAATACAGGTCAGTCAATGTTTGTATTTAATATTGAAACATGTTAGCTGCATTAATGCATCAATGGGTTAAGCTTGAATGGCGAACACCGATACCAACGAACAGTATTACGGAATCTGATTACTTATTAATCAAACTGATTAGAACCGTAAGATTTGACTTTAGAAAACATGAAGTACGCATAGAAACATGTTTGGTTCAACATCACTAGGATCATTCGACACCCATAATGTGGTACTAACAAGTCCCGTGTCCATATAACCATATTGTATGTGTATGAAAAGTGTATGTATTGTGAAATGGTATTCAAAGTGTCAAGACAGAAAAGTAAGTTATTATTGAATGAACGCTTTGAAAAGGTGTCAAAATTCATATTCAGCCAAAATAAATCTTTTCGAAATGTGAGTGCACATGTCAGTAAGTGATTCACTATATCGATGCCGTCAACGTTAGCAGACAACATTGCCTGACAGTCATACAGCCTTTTTTTCTTCCTGTCACAAAGAGTGAGTGATTCAAGCAGGTTCAAGAATCTTCACTGAGAACTTCAGAACCAAATTGAAGAATGTATTTTTCAGCAAATTATTTATGTCAGTGCGATTATCGCAAAATCGTTGCACAATCTATTAGCTTCAAAGGAGAAACGTACCACTTTCCAACTTGGTTGTATGGAATTTGATCAAAAGTGTGAACCATGATTTCACAATATTGGACTGATGTATTTGGGAAAAAAAATTCCATTATGTTTCATTAATGTATTAAGTAAGCGTTATTAACTAAAAATTATGTTTCCAATATGATCCTTTTCAAAGTTGATGTTTGTATGTATTTTATGTATGGAATATTTTGTATGTATTGCTGATTTGATTATATTGGTATTATTTTATTATTTTTGAAAATTACTCTGTATTTGCAAATTTGTTGTGTATTTTACATTGACAGGTATTAGATTAAATTTTGATATGAAAAGTTTGAATTATGATGAATACATAATTATCAACTAACAGGTATTTTTACAAAATACATAAGATAAAAGAAAAAGGCAAGAACGACATACATGACAATATACCTACATGGACATTGTGGTATGGAATGAATACTTAAATTTATTAATTGTTAAAATTTGACAAATGATAAATGAAAATCCATTCATGTTAAAATTACTTATTAATTATTCAAGAAACATATGTAAAAAGATGACTACCTATAATCCTAATTTCCACGATAATATTAATTTATTTGATTAACTAAAATCCCGAACATGTTCAGTTTTTATTTAATTTCCTTAAACGGTAAATTCCTGTTAAGAAATCTAGTAGAAACTATTACACTTGCGGCCCGATAGCATTTTGTTCATAGAATTTGTCAGATAGAAAAGTTGTTCATAAACAATGGTGTAGGAATGGTTCCCCTTAAAGAAAGACTGCAATAGAATGCTTGAAACTACTGAAATGGATGAAATAGACCTCGTACAAATTGTTTGAAACTTACATTTGTCAACCTGTAATGAACTGACGGAACAATTTAGCACAAATGACTATGTTGCCTCAGTCAACAAGACATATGTCATGTTATGACATAGTCTTGACTTGACACTTAAAGATTAAACAGATATTTTAAATATTGTACGACATTATATTATATTGTAAAGTTAACCATACATTCACACATTATACTTATGCCTCAGTATTGATAATGACATGTTAGACAACTTGATATAATGCAATGTAATACCATTGTTGTTGACAAATCTGACATACCTAATTGTGTAGAACAAACGTCAAAAGTTATAGCAAATATTGCTACGTATGTCAGTGTACAAACCTTGTGAAACTGTTATTAAGGACTTGTAAACATGCCTCATCTTGAGGTTCAGATATCAGAGATCAATGTTGCAACATTGACTCACTGAAATGCAAGGCAATATTTAACAATCATGTTATTGAAGCAAATCTCAATGAAATTAACTTGTTACTGCCTCAGGACAAATGATCCATCAACTAAACTATGTGTTTGCCTCAGTGACCTCTCTAGATTAGACACATTGGAACGACATGCCTCTTAGTGTACGAAACATGTTAGATTATTGTACGACAATGCTTAAATGTCTAGACAGAAACTTGTCGACATAGCCTGTTACAAATCTACATACTACAATGCCGACAGCCAAACCACTTGATAGCGACGAAAATTCAACAACATTATATAAACTGATAGCAAAATACATTTGCAATGTTTTGTAACAAACCTCATAGACACTTTACAACAAACGGTCATGTACAGAATCGTTTCTGATCTGACATTTCTCAAGGAAACTAAACATGTTAAACAAGGAGCATAACCGTGATGATGTCAGTGATAAAGTTGATATTTAGTTGGATATAATATATGTTGATAAAGTACACCAGAACACTCCTAGGCGGGAAGACAGGCGTCTATCATCATCAGTTGACAAGATCCCTATGGTGTTGCCTGCCCCACTGTAGTGTATGGAATGTCAACTTGACCTACGCAGTGTTGTGTAGACATGGATGGAGTGTATAATGTGCGAATGATGATAAGGGTTCGTGTTGTTGACAAATGTTCTCTTCTCACACTCATGTATGACCGGAAGTCATCGACACCAACGACTGTGTACCTTTTCTAAAGTTTAATTGGACGTACACACTCGACAGCACAGATAGTGACAAATCACAGGTTGCCATAATACATCATAGTACAGTGGACAAATGGTCTTGCAATGTTACATGGGCACTCATGTAGAATAATGGTGGTATAATGGACTGTCAATAGCCAAGCACTCAGTATCGCCCATACATATATCATCTGACGTCACTGACTGAGCACGTCAGCTTGTAAACAATATTTCAGATGACTTCTAAACCTAATCTCGTTTAGCAACGATTCTTCAACATAATGTTCAGCACATATTTTTCCATATAATAATATTGAACCGCTAACAATGGGTTCTCATGTGTAGCAGTGATCTCTGGACTGATCAAGCGATAATACGGGCATCCCTTTTCTCTTCTTGAAAGTCCTACATGTTTTGGTTCCAAGATGGCTCCACTCGTGAACTGTCACTCACGTTTGAATACAGATAATGAATCTGTTCTAAAGTTAGTCATTCATACAACATTTCGTTGCTCTGTAGATTTGGTCATGAACAATAGACTGCATTCTACAGAATATAGTGCTGCTAGGAATCGAAGTCGTTTTTCATCGAGTCAAATATATTCTCTTAAACATTCAAATCGTAATTATCGACAATGGTGGCTTCGATCGAGAGTTCATAAGAGTATCTTTGATTACCTTGGTAGAGGGAATATGAAACTGCCATTCCTTGGCAAGATGAATAAACACTGGGGTAAAGCATACACGATAGGTCTAGACGACTATCACTTTCCCCAAAACCACTGAGATCACTTTTTCAAGGCATCAAGCCGACATAGCAAAACACACACAGTCCCCTATCAGGACGAAGCCAAATCACACCACTCAAGCGACACATCCGCCGAATAGCCTTTGACCTCTCTAGAGACAACAGAACATATAGTTCGACTTAGATATGTAAAGATATACAGATATAAGACAGACTTGTCCTACTCAGACAAACAATACACATAAATTCAGGCCATAGATATTCTGAAGCAAGAACAATCTATTATTACCCAAACAACGAATAAATCGCAGTAAAATGTATTTATCCGCGGAGTTCAAGGGAAGTAACTCAATAATGACTTTCCCTTAAGCACTAAAAAATTACCTATGTATAATATTGTAAGATATCAAAGACTGCACGTAACAGTCTTACCACACCTCCCGGGAAAAAAAAAAAAAATGGAACATTTTTTTTTTTTTTTTGAAATACATCTAGGAGCAACGTACAATAGGCTCACAACGCATGAATAATGCGCAGATGAAAATATCAGGAATACCTATAACGCCTAATATGAGGCTAAGTCGACTTATGGAGCGACTGGTGAGAATGTGTCTCATAAACTGAGAGAAATTATTTCTCTACAAGTATATTTTTCCAGGAAGGTGTCATCAAAGTATAATACAATTCTGGCAATTACACAATGCCTAAAAAATTCATATCATCACTACGTATTAGATATCTTAAATTTATGATTTATGAAGTAAAAAATCATCAAAGCACAGCGGTGAATAAACATACATGAACCGCTATGTAGTGATACAATCATTATATTATTAAATTACAAATGTGTATCTATCATGATATAGAAAAGGAACTACTATAGAACTAGACATATCAAGAAGTCTAAGCCCTAATAGTTATGTGGAATCATGTGGGCATCTTGACAGAATGTCTGCCATCACATTATCTGATCCCCGAATAGCTCGCACAGAGAAATGAAAAGGTTGAAGAGCAATTGCATATCGAGTAGACCTCGAGCTCTTCAAATTCTTACTCTGTATAGCAGTAAGAGCTTTTTGGTCTGTTTCTACTATGAAATGTGCGCCTAGAAGGAATCTCTGTAGTTTGAGGATCGACCAAACCATAGCTAATAGCTCACGGTCTAAAACCGAATAATTCCTTTCTGCCGCATTAAGTTTTCTGGAAATATACATTACAGGATGCAGAGTTCCAGAGTACTCTTGCATTAGTGCCGCTCCAATCCCAGTGGATGAAGCGTCACTACGAAGAACGAATGTCTTATCTTTAGTGGGTAGCACTAAAATAGGTGGTGTTGAAAAACAGTGTTTTAATCTTATCCAGAGAGCATTGGCATTCCTGAGACCAGTGGACCACATTAGGCGAACCTTTCTTTAGAAGTGTTGAGAGAGGTGCCATGATAGAGGATAGATTCTGAATGAATCTGCCATAAAATTGAATAAGACCTAACAGACTTCTCACCTGTTTTTTAGTCTTAGGGATTGAGATGTTAAGTATCTTACTAGTATTATGGTCCTCTGTCTTTAGGAAACCATGACCAACTCGGTGGCCTAGGAAAGAAATTTCGCTAAAACCAATATAGGCTTTAGAGGGTTTCGCTGTCAGGTTGTGCTCACGCAAAGTAGACAGCAATTCATCTAACCCTGAATAGTGATCTTCCCAAGTATCGCTGAAAAGACAGATGTCGTCTAGATATGCAATGACATCTGACCGATAAGATAGGATTCGGCGCATCATGCGTACGAACGTAGCTGGTGCGTTCATAAGACCGAAAGGCATAAAATTCCATTGGAACAAACCTCTAGGTGTTGAAAAAGCCGTGAGAGGTTTGGCGCGTTCAGATAAAGGAACTTGCCAATATCCCTTAGACAAATCAAGTTTAGTGAAAAAATGAGATTTGGAGAGTCGAGTAAGTAGCTCTTCCAGTAAAGGCATAGGTTCGGCATCGAACTTCGTTACTTGATTCAATTTTCGATAGTCAACGCAAAGACGTATGTTATTGTCTTTTTTACGCACAATAACCATCGGCGAAGAATACGCAGAGGTGGATGGTTCGATTATTTTCAAATCTATCATCACATCCAACTCTTTCTCGACCTGTGCTTGGAAATGTATAGGTATAGGATAAGGTCTAACCCTAATAGGAGTATGGTCAGTTAGCACAATGTCATGTTGAATGACATTAGTTTGTCCAGGGATGTCAGTGAGTACATCCTGAAATGTTTGCAACATAGTTGAAACTTGTCGCTGTTCTCCTAGAGACAAATCAGGAGAGACAGTAACGTTCTTCCATGATTCACTGGAATGAAGTGGGATCATTGGAAGAGGAAGATTTACATCTGAAAAACTTGTTTCCTCATCCTGTATCACGGACAGTGATGAGTAATGACCATGTGGTACTGGAGAATTGTCCGTTGCTTGGAAAATGGGTTGCAAATAATCCGGACGTTCATGGAATTCAGTAAGCATATTGATGTGGAAGGTTTTATGCTTCCCATCAATATCGACAATATAGTCGACATCGGAAATTTTCGATATTATATCGTACGGACCTTTCCAAGAAATAAGTAATCTGTTTTCCCTACAAGGTAGTAATACAAATGCTTTGTCACCAGGACAAAGTTGTCGTAAGCATCTCTTCTTATTGGCAAATTGCCTTGCCTTCTGTTTCGCAAATTCAGAAGAAGAAGTTGCTAATTTGCATGCTTCGATAATCTTTTGTCTCAACGCGATGACATATTCGTAGGATGACTTTGTGTCATCGTCAATATTGTCAGATGTTATGAGATCGTGAAGCAACGACATAGGGCCACGCGGACGCGCGCCAAAGACGAGTTCAAAGGGAGAAAATCCCGTATGTTCATTGGGTACCTCTCTGTAAGCGAAGAGGGCCGCAGGTAAAACTCTGTCCCAGTCTTGAGGATGATCCTCAGTTATCTTCCCCAGTAAGTTTTTAAGTGTTCTATTAAGGCGTTCGACCATACCATTAGACATTGGATGGTAGATACTACTTAAAGATCTATCTATCTGCAGGGTAGACATTACTTGAGACATGGTATCTGATATTAGTTGGGTGCCATGGTCTGACAATATCTCTCCGGGGAACCCCAGACGAGAAAATATAAGCCAAAGAGCATCTGCAATATCAGCAGTAGTAATGCTCTTCAGAGGAATAGCCTCTGGCCAACGTGTGCACATATCAACACACGTCAAGATAAACTGATGTCCTCTGGCAGACTTGATCTTAAATGGACCAATAATGTCTATGGCCATTTTTTGAAACGGCCGAATAGAATAGGAATGTCCGCCGCCTGAATGGGTGCAGCATGCCGTGGACCTTTGGATTTAACTTCCTGACATACTTTACAAGATCGACAATAAATCCGTATGTCCTTGTTTACCAATGGCCAAAAGAAAGCCGCAAGGACTCTTGACTTAGTACGGGAAAAACCCATGTGTCCAGCACACTGAGAGTCGTGAGCGTGCTGCAAAATTTTAACTCTCAAATTCTTGGGAACCAGGATTTGAGAATGACTTGACGTAATGGAGTCTTGAACCATACGTACAAGTACGCCATTCTTCTTTGTAATCCACGATTTACGACTTGTGTCCTTATTCGGATCACCTTTAGTTGCAAGAATGAAGAATTTCTTCAGAGTGGGATCATCTTCTTGCTGTTTTATAAACGAGTCACGAGAAATTACCAAGGGATTATCTTGGTTATGCACTTCATTATCTTCAGTAGATGAAGTTTGAGGCACATTAAGAGCCTGAGCTCTAGTGACTACAGCGTTAGCAATCTGCATGTTTTGCCTTTCCCAAGTGGAAATTTGTTGCGGAGTGCATTCCTTGACTCCATGAATGCGACCGATGATGAGGTCAGCGATCGGATTCGGAAGAAGACATGCGTGTACATCTCCTGTAAAGAAAGGAGTAGCAATCCTAATGATAGCGGTAGAGTATTTCTCTAATGTGCCGCCAAATGTTACACATTTGACTACTTGTCCAGTGGCACGGGAAGGATCTACGAGTGACTGCCTAACACCAATTGTGGTGCATCCAGAATCAAATAGCACAGAGACTGGATTGTTATTCACTAAACCCTTATGTAAGACAAGAGACCCTCTTCCATCATGCGCGACTGATGCTGGAAGAGCAGGAAGAGGATGGCCACTGCATTGTATTAAAGTATCTGTGGTTTATGCTCAAATAACGTTTTTGCATTGGGGGCACTGAGATGCTCTCCCATTTCAAAAAGCTCTGCACATGCCATATTACTAATCATCATGATCTTTACAGTTTAGGATATGCATATGCTAATGGATCTTTGTTGTGCAGGAGTTTTGAAAATGTGGAAATCTTGACATGTTTATGACGCTACTGATTAATCATTCTGTAGATTTAAGGTCACCTCCATTATTATCTCATCTGTAGTTTGTGGTTTTGATCCGTTAGCAATGTAACCCCTATTGACTTGTCCGTATAGAGATACTGCATTGTAGTCCTTGGTTAATGGTTATCCCTCTGATCATTTTATTGAGTGTAGAAATTATCAAATCTTGATGACTCCATCTAGACTTTTTGGACAGAGTTACTTTCATTATTACTTCCTTACCAAATTATTACCTAATGATATATGGAGCTGCACCCTAGATGTCTTATGAGGAAATCTCCAGTTGTAGTACACTTAAAATAATTGTTTCCTTGTTTTGAGGGTAGTACTTTCTATGGAGTGCCTTTTACACATCTCTGTTGGCAACGGGTTGCCTAACACCAATTGTGGTGCATCCAGAATCAAATAGCACAGAGACTGGCTTGTTATTCACTAAACCCTTATGTAAGACAAGAGACCCTCTTCCATCATGCGCGACTGATGCTGGAAGAGCAGGAAGAGGATGGCCACAGCTTAAAGTAGACACTGTGGTTGGCTCAAATAACGTTTTGCATTGGGGGGGCACTGAGATGCTCTCCCAAAATCAAAAGCGGCACATGCCATATTACTAGCATCATTATTATCTTTACTCTGTTTATAGGCTTCATGGGACTCTTGTTGTGCAGAGTTTGCCTGAAAATGTGGTTTATGTCTTTTGTATTGAGATCTACCTCGGTTATTATCACCTCTGTAGTTATTGTTACCTCTATTGTAACCCCTATTTGGGTTTGAGTCATAGTACCCTTGGTTACCATTATCATATTCATTATAATGAGTATCTCTGTAATTATGATCTTGTTGACTCCAAGACGGATAACCCTGATAGTTTCTATAATTACTTCCTCTTCGGAAATTCCTATAATTATGACCACCCCTGTGTCGAGAGCTATCAGGTCGTCTCCAGTTCTTTGAAGAAGAACCCTGAAATGATTGGTTACCTTGGTTTTGATAACTATTATGGTTACCTTTTTTATCAAATCTGTTTTGAGGTCCCTGAAATCTGTGTGAATAATTGGGATTGTATGGTGTTGCTGAAGCAACTGGTATACTCTCCTTAATCTTAGTGTTGCCAAAAGTCACGTCGGGGTGTGCAGTGACATATTGGGAACAATATTCTTCCATTTCTTTTAGAGATTTAGGTTTACGCTCATGTATAAATTCAAGGAAAGGTTTGTTCACACATGACATAATCTAATCTTATCTCTGAGCAACAAATCCATAAGTCCTTCATACGTTTTTTCTGTTTTGGAAAGCTCAATCCAACGATCAACTGTGAGACGTGCCTTTGCAGTGAATTCTGAGAATTCTACCCCCGTCTCAGGTACCATCGTCTTAAATAAAAGGCGATAGCCTTCCTCACTTAGCTGATATTTTTTTATCAAAGCCGCCCTAATGACATCATAATTATCCTTATCTGCTTCTCCTACAAGGCATAATCTAGTCAAAGATTCACCTTTCAAGTTTTCTGATAATTGATTAGCGTATTGTGATTTATCCACATTATGTGTACGACAAGAACGTTCAAATCTATCCAGCCAGAATGTAATATCGTCACTGGACTGATTGAACGGTGGAACCTTAACCTTGTAAGTAGAAGGTTTACCATTACCACTAGATGCCTGATTAACATTACTCATACTTGTCAATCTCAAATTCTCCAACTCAAATTCATGTTCTCTTATTGCTTTTTTCTCTTCAGCATCTAATCTTTTTTGTTCAGCCTCCCTGTCTAATCTTTTTTGTTCAGCCGCAGCTTCTCTTTCCAATTTTTTTTGTTCAGCTTCACTGTCTAATCTTTTTTGTTCAGCTTCACTGTCTAATCTTTTTTGTTCAGCTTCACTGTCTAATCTTTTTTGTTCAGCTTCACTGTCTAATCTTTTTTGTTCAGCCGCAGCTTCTCTTTCCAATTTTTTTTTGTTCAGCTTCAAATCTCCTTTCCTCTACCTGCATCTGCAATTTCTTTTGTTCAGCAGCAGCCTCAGCTTCTTTTTCTAATCTTTTCTCTTCCGCCATAGCTTTTCTTTCTTCTGCAGCTAATCTTTTCTCTTCTGCAGCTAATCTTTTCTCTTCTGCAGCTAATGCTTTGTCATATTGAGCAACTGCCCATTGTTCTAATTGTTGACCAGTCTTATCAAGAGCTTTCCCTTGAGTAATGAAATAATCTAGAGTAGACATGATGCCTAACAATAATACTAATCACCTGAATCAATAATAATACCCCAAGTTCTCAATGACCTGATTAATCAGTATACTATCCCAATATCTGTGGGTCACAAGCCTTTAATAAGGTCTTGTATAATAGTAATAATAATCAGGTACTGGTCTATACCATAATCCAAGTGCAGTGCACAGGCAATTGTGTCTTATGAAATATACCCATATAAAACATATGTCAACCAACAGAATACATAAAGTACAAATAGGACTGACAATACAAGAACGTTTGCAGAAATCAAAATAAATCAAATAGGGAAATCAATGAAGATAATCACTGAATCTGCAAAGAATAACAACACAAATGACGTCACAATATATGAATATAAATTATGAATAGAACTGAAAGATAGAAAAGGTTAGACCAACAAATTACAAACAAATCAAAACAAAACTAAAGAACAAAGAAATATTACAAAAATAACAATAATTACAGACTTCACAGCTAACACAAAAGCAACAGTTGTCGCAGCAAATTTTCAATCAAGAAAATTGCACCTATAGAAAACGCCCACAACGGACCCTCTATGACGTGGGATACTCTGTTGTGAGGACGCCGCCCAACCTTAAACACAACCCGCTGACATAGAAACTAACATACTATACAAACAAATAACATGTAAACATAAATATATATAAATTATGTGTATGATAGTATGTGTTGCAAAATAGGCTCAGTCTTACAGTAATGGCAAAGTTATTTTTCATGAAAACAAACAAACTGCCACTTTATTCAATTAAACATTCTGGCCTTAAATATTAAAGTTCATATATGGCAAACAAGAAGATCCATCGATGAAACCAGGACTTCTTAGTTCACAAATACTGTCTTTCTGTTAACACTGACAAGAATTGATCCAACTGTTCTGTGAAACTCTATAATGTCTAATGTAAAAAATGTCAACAACGCTGACCTACATACTGCATTCACTTGACAGGTCACGTGACGAAGCGTTGACAAAGAGCAAACCAATACTGCAAGTGTGTCGTATCAGCCACAGGAAACGGTCTGGTATCGGTAATCTGTTGACTTCTGAATTTCTGCGAGGTCAAACCCAGAAAGCTGGTCCACCAGTTGATAAAGTTGATATTTAGTTGGATATAATATATGTTGATAAAGTACACCAGAACACTCCTAGGCGGGAAGACAGGCGTCTATCATCATCAGTTGACAAGATCCCTATGGTGTTGCCTGCCCCACTGTAGTGTATGGAATGTCAACTTGACCTACGCAGTGTTGTGTAGACATGGATGGAGTGTATAATGTGCGAATGATGATAAGGGTTCGTGTTGTTGACAAATGTTCTCTTCTCACACTCATGTATGACCGGAAGTCATCGACACCAACGACTGTGTACCTTTTCTAAAGTTTAATTGGACGTACACACTCGACAGCACAGATAGTGACAAATCACAGGTTGCCATAATACATCATAGTACAGTGGACAAATGGTCTTGCAATGTTACATGGGCACTCATGTAGAATAATGGTATAATGGACTGTCAATAGCCAAGCACTCAGTATCGCCCATACATATATCATCTGACGTCACTGACTGAGCACGTCAGCTTGTAAACAATATTTCAGATGACTTCTAAACCTAATCTCGTTTAGCAACGATTCTTCAACATAATGTTCAGCACATATTTTTCCATATAATAATATTGAACCGCTAACAATGGGTTCTCATGTGTAGCAGTGATCTCTGGACTGATCAAGCGATAATACGGGCATCCCTTTTCTCTTCTTGAAAGTCCTACATGTTTTGGTTCCAAGATGGCTCCACTCGTGAACTGTCACTCACGTTTGAATACAGATAATGAATCTGTTCTAAAGTTAGTCATTCATACAACATTTCGTTGCTCTGTAGATTTGGTCATGAACAATAGACTGCATTCTACAGAATATAGTGCTGCTAGGAATCGAAGTCGTTTTTCATCGAGTCAAATATATTCTCTTAAACATTCAAATCGTAATTATCGACAATGGTGGCTTCGATCGAGAGTTCATAAGAGTATCTTTGATTACCTTGGTAGAGGGAATATGAAACTGCCATTCCTTGGCAAGATGAATAAACACTGGGGTAAAGCATACACGATAGGTCTAGACGACTATCACTTTCCCCAAAACCACTGAGATCACTTTTTCAAGGCATCAAGCCGACATAGCAAAACACACACAGTCCCTATCAGGACGAAGCCAAATCACACCACTCAAGCGACACATCCGCCGAATAGCCTTTGACCTCTCTAGAGACAACAGAACATATAGTTCGACTTAGATATGTAAAGATATACAGATATAAGACAGACTTGTCCTACTCAGACAAACAATACACATAAATTCAGGCCATAGATATTCTGAAGCAAGAACAATCTATTATTACCCAAACAACGAATAAATCGCAGTAAAATGTATTTATCCGCGGAGTTCAAGGGAAGTAACTCAATAATGACTTTCCCTTAAGCACAGGGTGCAGCAATTCGAGTGTGATCAAAAACTCAAATGGCCTGCACACATGCAACAATCATCGAACATCAGTCGCGGAGATATAATCAATTTGAGGAATGCGCCATGCTGCAGACATGAAGCAAATCCTCAAAACAGGCCTATATAAGGACAATTCAAGTAGGGAACATTCGACTGGAGGCTGCCGTGTTGGCCAAAAAAAAGGGAAAAAACGCGGCATTATCACTTTCAAGTTTGAAATTTTGAAATGGCCTCAGTGTTTTTTCACAGGGCATTATTAATTTTGACAAAGCTTTTAAAACAGAATTGGTATTGGGTTATGGCTAGCTGTTTGACAAAGCTTGAAACAAGATTTGGACTTTGGTTAAGCCTAACTTGTAAAAACATGAAGTAATGGAATTTGCCAGTCTGGCAACATATCGAGGTCTTGTTGTTACTGTTCCGCACGATCGTACAGTACATCGCGATACCATAACATATAATAGGGAAATGTTATATTCCAATTTTACTCAAATGTTTATCGAAATGCCGATACCTAGCCAAGGTACGTTTTGCACGTGAAAGATCTTTCATCTACAATTATAAAACTTGCGATGCAGCATTAGAATAATCAGGTCAGCATAAAAGTGCCGAAGGTCCCTTTTTGCGCATGCATTTAGCTCTTTTTTGTCTGCAATTATCATTCCTGATTTTACACTTTTACGATTACCACGTTAGCGTGAAGGATTAATGGTCACGCTTATTCTTATGATGCAATATTTCCGACAAAAAATAATGTCTGACAAATAATCACGTTGAACATTACACAAAACGGTTCAAATGAAGAAAAGCAGTAGGATTGTTTTTCTTTTGATGCCATCCAAAGAAAAAGGCACCCACGTCGTTAGGGTTAGGATTAAATTTGGGGTTAGGTTTGTGATTCCTAACCGTTACCCTTTGTTGCTGCATGTCTGAATTCTTTTTTTTAAGACTGTATCAAACGCACACAAAACCCACTGTTCTTCATTTAAACCCACAAAACAACATGCAAACTTACTGGTTATATATCGGTAGGTGTCTGGATCTGAGTTAATGGTTGTATACTAAGGGATGCAGATACAGAAAGATATTACCTTACCCCTAAACTTAACCTTAACAATAACCCTGTACTCTAAACTTAAATTAAACCCTCTTCCCAAACTTGACTTGTAACTGTAACCCTGTTTCCAACTGTTTTTACACACATTAATAATGTATGAAAAAAAACACTGATGCCATATGTAAAAAAAAAAAAAAAAAAGTCAACAATGAACATATAAAACAAACTGGTGGGCATTGAAAAAAATTCCAGAATGCATGGCCTATCTTAATTTAACTGTGTCTCCAAATTCTTATTTCAGACCGTGTCCGATGTAGATGACTTATTAGGCTGCCGAATCAAGAACTAGATATTTGGGCGTGGAAATTGGATGTACATCCTATTATATGTTACTTCACCATTACAATTGTACAAACCTCCTGAAAATACCCATTCCAGGACATGCCCCTGGACAGGAATATTAATGGTACATTTTCCCATCATTAAGTAAATGTACTTAACAGTTTGCTAAGTTTTGTTTAATTAGCATTGTATTTTTTGTTGTTCCGGATATTCTCAGGTTGCAGATCAGACAGCACTTTTACTGTAAAAAGCAGAATCTACATGAAATTACTTACTTCTATAAAAGAAGTAGTTATAATTTTTTTTTAAAGTTTGATTAGGTGTATCAAGTTAACTTTATATGAATACAGTGGGAAGTGTTGAGTAACTCAAATTGATTTCCAAGATCAAGAGCAGATACAAATGGAGAAGAGAAGAGAAAGTTAAAGAGAAAAGGCAGAAGAGATCCAGCAAGAAAGGACCATAAGGGAGAGTGGCAAGAAGAGAGGAAAAAGGAGACCAAAAAAAAAGTTGGAAAGAAACATGAACGAGTAATTTTTGTTATTGTCTTTTTCATTTGTTCCAGAGCAAGTAATGCATAATTTCTTGCTCTGTTTTATATTATAGCAGAATAACTCTTACTTCTGTCATTATTTGCATACTCATGTGATCTAGAGCAATTAGCACTTAGTTTGCCAAGCATATCAACCATTATCACACCATCAGTTTCCCCAAGGAACATACGCCTTAACAAACTTATGCCAAGTCTTTCTGTCCCGTGCCATCAGATTCTAATCATGTCTTCATATTCTGTCTCCAGTTCTCTTCTCCAAGTGTTCTTTGTCTTCCCTCTGCTTCTCTTACTCTGGGGATTCCAGAAAAGGACTGCCTAGTAATCCTATCAGCATTTTTCTCTATTTTTTGTCTATCTCCACCCTCTTTTTCTCATCGCTAGTTCTTTTGGCGCTAGTCATCAGTTCCACATTGTCATGCCACTTCCATCCTTCTATTCTACATAAGCATCCATTTATGAAAGTCTGTAGCTGTTTGGTTCTTGTTTTTTGTTAGTCCATATTTCCAATAGGAACAGACTTGTCATTTGAATTGAAAATTCTGGTTGGTTTTTTTTGGTTTGTTGGACCTGATCTCCCCCAGGTGTAGGCTGGGGGGGCCTGAAAGGGAAGCAGAGAATAGTAACCACTTAAAAAAAAAAAAAGGCAAGTTAAAGGAGGGTTGTGCACGAGGCCGGTTATCCCATTCTTGTTGAAATTTTAAAACAACAAAAAACTTCAACAAAAAAAAAACCAACAGGGACAGTGTCAACTGAAGAAAAAATTAAAAAAAATTAATGCTGTCATTACTCGTGCCCCTAAAATGAAAACCTGACCAAATAGCCCTTAATTCTCTTATTGATCGTAGGTCTTCATAGAAGGGCAAGTATATCCAAGGGACATACCCGGAACAGGATATTAATGACATTTTTTCCATGCATTAACACATTAACTACCATGAGCCGGTGGGACCAGCTTTTGAAATCCTATCATTTGGGAACCGTGAGCCGCTCAGAGCATCAATCTAATTTTAGTAATAAAAACAAATGAAAAATGTACTGAACCACCTTCTGATCTGGATCGAGATTTTTAAGTTGCTACTGGAAAACAAATTCTCAAAGCATGGTTGTTGTTATGGAACACTGGGAAATTGATATTATGTTCATATTTTTTCAGCGTTTTGGGTTTAGTTACCAAATCGAACGTGTAAAATTGTTTACCGTGGACAGCTAGTGATAGGACCACAAACAATGCTTGTACATCTCGTCTAACGGCTGAATAGGTTAGAAACTTGTTTCAACAATTGACTGATTGATCTAGCGACGAGGACAAGAGTGAAAACGGTGTACACATTGATTGAAATAGTGAATTTGATAGAGATGGGGCGCAAGCAGTTATAATTGTGAAAATATTGCAAGTCCTCTGCCATTTGACAGCCGGTAAATAGCAACGACCTATATTAGAGCTACAAATTGTGCTTATTATAATAGTACATTCATTTATCTTTAAAATGACGTGTAATTCACAAACATATGTCAACATTTGCGATATCCACAGCTTACCTTCTGCACACACTTCCAGTGTGAAAATGTCAAAAAGAAATTTATTCGGCCACAAGTGTGTTTTTCAATTCAGTAGTTAATGTGTTAAGTAATGTACCTTACAGTTTGCTAAGTTTTTGTTTTGTTTACCATTGCAAAATTTCTATCTTTGCTGAGTTTCTTTTGAAAATTACTCTTGATGTCTTTGTACCTGTCATTAAACACATTTTTGTCATTTTTAGTCTAAAAATAAAATAAAAAAATTCTTAATCGATTATGTAATACAGGATACGTCAAAAGTTTGTGATTTCATAGAATAAATTATTACAAATTAATGAATGAGGGGACAGAAGCGCTGTAAAGAGTATAGATCGCACTTTGGTTGGTTAGAGGTAAAATCAGAGAAAATTTGGGGGGGGGGGGGGGGGGGGGGGGGGGTGAGGGGGGGGGGGGAGAAGGAGACACACACACACATATATTATATATATATATATATATAAATATAGTATATTATAATATTTAATTATATATTAATATATATATATATATATATATAATATTATATATATATAGTTAATGTTCACAGCGTGGGGGAAGCATTCATGTCCCAAAGATGATAGCCCGTGGGGACAAAATTTCTTCTTCTTCCGTCCCTTAGCTGCAGGGACCGACAAAGCAGGTTCATGGGCCAGTACGCTTAGTGGCATTTTAGGGCAACAAGAAATTAATTGTTGTTCCGTTACGCCTAATGGCGTTTATTGGTACAACAAAAAATCAATTGTGTGACAAAATTTATTTGGGATGATATCTGAGGAAAACCCTTCACATTTGGTGGGGAGGTAATCTGTTGCAGAAATCACTTGATGCACAGACTTTTGCAAAGTGGGGAAAAAAAAAAAAAACAATAGAAATGGCAACAATGCATTGTAGTATTGGATATAAACAGGCCATCACATGGCCCTGGCAGAGGTATGAGAAAGCCAAGAGAGACGGAGCGGCGCCTTGAAAAGGCTCACACAAGACAGGTTCCAACAGTGTATATACTTGCCAGTGTCGCTCAAGAAAAAGTTCAAAATTTAACAAGATAAAGAAAAAAAAGTCTTCTTTTTATTTCTTTGTTGGGGAGCCGCGCTAGCGTAGTGGTTACAACACCGCTCTGGCGACCGGGTGATACAGGATCAAACCCGGGCGACGGCATTTGAGGATTTTTCGTCGACCGGGATTTGGACTGGATTAACTCGAGACCTGGCGAGAACATTTGAAGGAGTGTCGTCGACCAGGGACTGGCGGCTCCTGAGCCGACCCAGCTGCAATGGGTACCTCCGAAATCGGCGAGTATTTGCCTGAATGGCGGGGGACACCTGTCTCTGTACAAGAAATAAAGGGATACTCACGTAAAATCAATGTCAGGTTAGACATAAAATAATAACCTGAGATTTCGCCTTGAGTATTAGCGGGTGAACGTAAAAAAAAAAAAATTTCTTTGTTTTTTTTAATGGCTGACAGAATAGCCTGAATTAGTTTAGAGAAATAAAATTATTCAAACTGTAACCTTTTTTTGTTTTTTTAAATAACTCAGAAACGAATCACTGATGAAATCTGAAGAGGACACTGTCAAGGCCTGGAAAACTTCAGAGGATTTAAAAAGTACGATAGTGAAGGTTTCTGGGGGGAGAAAAGCTGGATGAAACGCTTTTGACGACATCCTTCCAGATCCAGGTAAGAAGTTTTTTCTGTGTCATATATCTCTATTTGTTATGTAAAGTTTATGATTTTAGCAGCTCCTAAAATAGTTAACTATATTTTATTATTCCGGTGGGACATTGTTGATTTTTATTTCAGTATTACTTTTTCTTGATTCATTTAATGTTCTTTTGCAACTGTACACCTCAAAGAAAAAAAAAAGAAACAAAATAGAAAGAAAAAAAACTGACTAAAGAAATCAAGACATAAACATTTCTGCTCACCATCAATGCAGTCGAAAATATTGATGAATTCATCATTGACAAAAGTTGCCCGGTAACAAATTGCATGAGAGATAGGAGATGGTCAACAACATAACTTATAGAGAATTGTACAAGATCACTAATATGGAACTCATAAGGACCAGACAGATGCCATTGAAAGAGGAGATGAGAGGCAGATGCTGGCGATGGATAGAACACACACTGAGGAAACCTGAAGATAGCATTACAAGGCAGTCCTTGTTCTGGAATTCCTGGGGTAAGAGAGGTAGAGGGATACTGAAAAACATAGAGAAGAGAACTGGAAAGAGCTATAAAAAGGAAGACATGAAAATATCTTCAGCTGATGACAAGGAACATAAGGACTTGAGTTTGTTGAAGACCTGTGCTCCATGGGGATCCGAAGGGTAATGAATGTGTTAGATAGCGCCATTGATAAATTGAAAGTTACAGAGAGATATGAAAGCATATTATTAAGTGATGTTGGTGACTCTTGAGGGGTTTGAGCTTTTGTTGCTTCTTGAGGCACAGTTACCAGGTTTGAAACCTGGTTGTGTCCCGCTGCAGTTTACCTAACTATAAATGGGTAATAATCTCTGCATTTGGGTTAGGCAAGGCTAAGGCAGCATGACAGGAACTGGTCAGCCCCCTCTCATAAAGTTGGGCCAAGGATATTGAAGTCTGTAACACTTCTGTCCCATACAACATTATCTGCTTTGGGACTACCTTTAACCTTTACTGATGACTGTGTTCTAGACTTTAAACCACCTTCGTCTTATGAAAAACAACATCATATTGGAATTGTACTTTTTATCATTACAGAAAATGACTTTTACCCACACAATAATGAATTACTGGAACCAAGCAAATACCTAGCTTTCATTTTGCCAAAGTGGAAAACATCAGTGAAAAAAAGCCTTTTCATGAAGAAAAATGGAAGTCCTATCTTATTAGTTGTGACAAGTTCAGCAATCAGGGCAGTTGAATTAAACAGGTTTGCCATATTTCGCTAATGATTATGGTTTCTGTGGTGATGAGGATTTCTTTTTCTGTTTTGGAGTAATGAAACCTAGGTTGTTGTTTTTTTGTGTGTGTGTTTTTTTTAAGCACAAAAAGAAGGGTGTGCCTGTTGCATTGTGGAAGAGTACTACTGTTAGTTGTACTACTCAGGTGAACCCTGAGCAGTTTTTAGTGTGCAAATAATTGCAATGAAACTGATAAACCTGGTTCCAGAATGGTTTGAAATCTAGATTATTATATCTTTAGTAGCCCCTTCAGTTTTAGCTGATTATGGGAATGTGCCTCTGATGTGATAGCCCTCAGCTGGGTTTTTTTTTAACCTGGTGTTCCTTTCAGCATATTCTTTTCTCTTCTGCTTGTTGTGAGAGCTTCTTTTTGCCCAATTTGACGGGGTGCCGTAGGAAGATCGGTAGCTTCATCCCCCACAGGCTGCTGGATTTGTGTCCAGTGCCTTCATGTCTCTTGCACACATATTTGAACCTCAGCTGCGGTCGCCAGCTGTTTTTTTAAGATCTTTTTGGCCAGTTGTCCGTAGAAATTTCAGTGACGTCTATCATTCCATATGTGTTTTGTTTTGTTTTTTTCATGAATACGAAGATTGTTTGTTCAACTTTCTTTTCTTGATTGTAAGTGTTGTTGAGTATTTTTGAAAACAAGTAAAATTCTAAAGTAAGTGTAAGAGAGAAATGTTATTGTTAGAAACCACCAAATCTAAGTTTTAATTTTTTGGTGCAAATTTTTTTCCATGCTCTTGAAATGCTTCATCATCATCATCATTCCAGTAGGGTCACAGGAATGGAAATGTTCACCCCACCAGTTTCTATTTTGGACCATCTTTTCCAACTCTGTACATGAGAGTCTCCCTTATATTCACGTCAACTTTGTGTGCATAATGTATGTGCATCTCACAAATAAACTTTTTGGAGATTTCATGTTAAATAGCAAACATTTTGGCTTAACAAGGAAATGTTTGAAAAATAATTTTGATGATTACATTTAATTTATGAGAAAATGCAAACCCCAGACTTTTCAGGATGTGAAAAAATTTCTTGATGATTAAACAAAAAAAAATTTTTTATGTGCACTGAACTATAAATATACACATTTGCTCAGAGAGAGAGAGAGGGGAAAGTGGTTCATACGCATACATTGACAATATAGTGTTTTTTTTTTCTTTAATCACAGAGAGATCAAAAGTTTCCTCGATGGAAAGTGTAAAGTTGCAAAATTATTTGCTAAACATATGAAGGTAATGTATTTACATTGTTTTCTTTGTATAATATGTTGCTCATACAGGGTTTCCAAACATATAAATATATAGGGCACTTCAAAAATTATGATGCAGAATATTTCTGGGCTTATTTAAATTACTTGCAGTACAAGATGCAAGTGGAATACGTCTGAGAGTTTCAACTTGCCTTCCACCAATGTTCACACGTCTGGAACAGTTACCTAGCTGATTCAAGAGCCCTGAAGTACACGTGCAGTGGTATTGAAGCCTTGACATTGTCTTTGTTCAAAGTCTTGCCTATCCTTGTTCAGAATTTAGGCACACTTTAAAAAAAAAAATTTTTTTTTTTCCCCCAAAATTCATAAATCACAGATGAAATCTAGAAAATGAGCAGACTATCATAGTGGTCCTTTTGTTAAATTGCAGCTAGCATAAAGATAGATAAACTTAACATGTTTTGTGTTAGTCTGTGACTTATAGTGCAACCTGATTTAGCTTCCCGTGGCATTATTGTAATTCTTGACAATTTTAGCAACAGGGATGAAATGTTTGTTTTATTCATCTTTTGTCATTGCTAAAGAATGAATATTGAGTAGAAGAGTGGGTACATGTGTCTTTTATCACCCACAGATTATAATTGTTAAAATTTAGTAGCCACACGAAGCACCATACTTTTTCTTCAATTCGTGTGGCAAATCTAACACTGTGTCATTCAATCGCAGTGTCAATGCCGTGGAAGATGAATCTCTTGGAGTTGTCAGATTTTACACACAACAAAAAGAATTGTGTGCAGTTTTTGCAGGAACGAGGAATTATACAAAACCGACTGTGTGCTAACAATCATGTCATGAGTTTGTCTCTCACAGTTCGCCAAGATCGTTAGAGATGCCGCACATGTCAGCAGGACATTCCTGTTTGTTCTGGCACATGGTTAGAGGGCACACATTCTGTCCTTCAGGCAGATTATTCTGTTCATTTACTGTTGGAGTAAAGGGATGACTAGCATTGCTTTCTGTAAATCAGAGCTAGGAATTGCCAATAAAGCTGTCATAAAATGGAACAGCAACCTCCGTGACGTTTGTGCAAATTCACTAATTGCTAATCCCGCTGTAATTGGCGGTCCCCAATACGACGGTTGAGATTGATGAAAGTGTGTTCACACGCAGAAAAAATAACGTCGGTCGTGTATTTCCACAGCAGTGGGTATTCGGTGGCATTTGTCGTGAAACAAGTGAGTGTTTCATGGTTCCAGTGCCGGACCGCTCAGCGGCTACACTAATGCCCTTTATCATAGCCAACATTCATCCTGGTACGACAGTTGTGTCTGATCAGTGGCGTGCATATAGTACCATTCAGAATTTGCCAGGTTTAACTCACGAAACGGCGAATCATTCTGCATATTTTGTCGACCCAAATGCAGGAGCAAACACACAACGAATAGAGAGGTTGTGGAAAGCTGCCAAAGAACGCAACAAACGTCAAAACGGAACACAGAGACACATGTTAGATTCCTACATGTGTGACTTTTTGTGGCGACATCGGAATAAAGTTTGTCAGACCCGTTCGACAGTATCCTGCATGACATTACAGAATTTTGGCCTCCTCTTTAAATTGTGCTGCTACGAACGAACATGTGTATGTCCTGATATGTGCATAGCTTCAGCGATCCTTGGTGATCTGTTCCCCTCACGGTCCTTTTTAGGACCCAGAAAACTGCACCACGGTCCTGTTTAGGGCCCACAAAACTGCACCACGGTCTTGTTTAGGGCCCACAAAACTGTACCCTGACAAGAAATCGCTACGCACTGATCCTTTATTTCTTTTCGCCGCTGGGTGGGGAGGGGGTCCCCTCGCTACGCACTGATCCTTGTCAAATGTTGACACAATTATCCTGCCACCCCTACTTGCGAAATGCACAATAGACTAACCCCGCGCACGCAAATGTAAGGAAAATGTAGACACAATTATCCTGCCACCCCTACTTACGAATTGCAAAGTAGACTAACCCCGCGCAGGCAAATGTACGGAAGCCGGTGTGATCATTGAATTTCAGAATGGGTGATAAAAGACACAAGTACTGAAGAGTGATATCTTTCTTGTCTTTTCACTTCATTAACTGCACTTCTCCATGCCTGAATCGAAGAGTTTCTCCCTCTTTTCAACTTTTTATTTGTCAGTTGCAGAGGCATTTTTGGTTTAGCGCACATTGTAACAATACAGTTTAACCTTTAGCACGCTGCATTAAGGGGGTACCCTACAGTGAAAACTAGCTTTTGTTCTAATAACATTTTCAAACTTTTTATGTGCTCAATAGACACAGTGTATGTCCATGAACCAAATTCTACAGTTTATTTTGTTAAAAAACATGTGGTTACCATGGTAACCAAAAAACATCCGCCATTTTGGATTTTCACCAATTTTCGAGAGCTAAAAACTTATGTTTCCCATTGACCAAACTTTATCAAATTGCACACACATGTTGTGACTGACAATTAAAACAATTTGTCATATGCTTTTTTTGATAAGTTTAAAATTCTATTTTTAATGATTTTAAAAAAAAAATACACTATATTTGTATGAAAAAAAATATTTAAAAAAATATATCAAAGCAAATTACCAAATTATCAAAAAAGCTTATGACAATTTAAAGGTATATATGTGTACTACATGCATGCCAAATTTCAGACTGATCTATTAGATAGTTTGTAAACAATAACATTTTTTGTTAATAAAATGTTAGTTTTGAGAAAAATGCATTTTAGTCACCAAGTGACTTGTCTTGTCCAATATACTCCATTCTGGGGGGCTGAATGTGTTTAAAATTGTCCAGCACTATATGCTGCACCTCCTTCAGCTTCCTGCAGCTCCTCCTCTCCCCTTTTGTCTTGCCTAATTTTTCTTCATCTTCTTCTTCTTGCGATCGCATTTTTGATGATTGCACCGTCAGACGAGTTCTCATGATGAATTCGACTGTTGTTTGAAGTTCCTCTTTAACTCCATATAGCTTTGAGTTTAGTGTTGAGTCATTGGGCCAGTATATCTTTCTTAACTGGTCATACAGAGGACAGTCCTGTAGAACATGCTCAGCAGTTTGTTCGTTTAATCCACATGTGCACAGTGGTGAAGCAGACAATCGTAGCTTGTGCATGTGTTTATTCAGTTTGTTATGCCCTGTCCTGAGTCGAAAAATAGTTATCTGTCCCTGCCGGTCGAGAGTGTGATAGTCGTCTTTGGGTTGGTTCTGTTCTCTTCTGATAGTCTGGATAGCTCTCTTTTTCTCAAAGTATGTGACTTCATTATCTTCTTGTTCACATTCTCCTCCCTTTTTTGCAAGTTTATCTGCCTTTTCATTTCCGGATACACCACAATGAGATGGTACCCACTGAAGTATGGTTCTCTTTTTGGCAGCTACCTTGTTTAGTTCATTTCTCAGATGCGGGAGTTTACCACCCTTGAGAGCTTGCAGGACAGACAGTGCATCTGTGAGGATGACTACCTGGTGGCAGTCAGAGTTGGTGTTATAAATCATATTTGCAGCTTCTTTCTTCTGTCCTTCTACCATGGTAACCCAAAAAAACAACCGCCATATTGGGTTTTTCACCAATTTTCAAGAGCAAAAATCTTATATTTCCCATTGACCAAACTTTATCAAATTGCACCCACATATTGTGACTGACAATTAAAACAATTTTACTCATGATTATTTTGATAAGTTTAAAATTCTTTTTTTAATGATTTAAAATATATATATATATATATTTGTATGAAAAAATATTTTTTTTTAATTTATAAAAGAAAATTACCAAAATATCAAAAATGCAGATGTGTTACTTTAAAAATATAGATGTGTACTACATGCGCTCAGCGTAACTAAGGTATTATTGAGAGAGAAATCGTGCATTTTCGGCACAAATTTGAAAATCATACCCCCCTAGTGTCGACAATATGCTTTTTGATACATCAAATGCATTTTTTATGTTATAAAACCTTGCTCAATCGATTCCTCGATGATTATTTAATAAAATAAGCTCAAAAGTAAAAAATCGATATTTTGTACGTAAAATCCAGTTTTCACTGTAGTGGACCCCTTAAATTCCCAAAACTATGCTCCTGCAGCTGCATTCTTTTTCACAACGCCCCGTTTTTATAGTGGGTGACTTGTAATGTCTATAGTTTTTGTGTTTCTTGGTCAATTGCTATAATTTTTGGAATTTATATAAATAAATGAATGATGAATCTGATGATATAAAATTTGTTTGTGTACATGTTAGATGTAATAGGAAGAGAGGAAAAGAAAGATGAAAAAAACGAGAAAAAAATGTAAAAAAAAAAATTTGTTTAATTAAAAAATTTTTTTTTTAATTTAAAAAAAAAAAACGAAGAGTCCATATCCCTTGCATCTCAATGAAAGTCATTTGACCAATACAAATCAAATGACGATCTTTTCGTTACACCCATCATCAATAGCAAAGCAACAAACGCCCTCGTCAGCAGTGACATTCGGCCGTAACCCTAAACCTTTCCGATAAACCTAATCCTAACCCCTAAAATTATACATACTAGCAATGTCATTCTACTTTCGTTTCCATCTCTGCCATCAACCATATTCTGAGAACCGATATTAGCGCGTATAAAGACAAAGATCTTGTCATCGCATCAGAGTCAGAATCCAATAAAATTAGAGCGAAAATGGCCGCGTTTTCGATGCCGATTCTTTTCGATTAAAAAAGTTCACAGAAAATAAACGCGAATACACCCATTACTCAATAAAGATCGGAAACGGAAGCTAACTCTCTCCCAGATAAGTTTAAAACTTAACATCCGGGGGTGATATCACGTGTACACAATTCCTAATGCTAGAAACCACGATCTACGCAAGGTGACTTAAGTCGCCTGCAGCTGGGAGAACATAGGAATCTGCAGGCGGCAATTGTCGCCTCCAGCGTGATGAAGGTTAACAGCTGTCGATGACCTAACACCTCCAGCAGTACTTATCAGTTAAGTTAACCAGTCAGTTTGAGTCAACAATGATCATTGGTCTTATTATGTAGACGGGATACAATTTGCTTGCTCATATGTATATTAATTTACATTTTAATGTACCATTTTTGGGTAACTGAGTTAATTGTAGCAAACTCGTTAAGTGGTCTTTAAAAAAGTGCTTCAGATAAACTCAGAACAGAAAGAGTTTTGGATGTCTTCGGTAGCCAGCCTCCAGGAAAGTAGATTCATTACAGTGGCAATAAAATGCTGACTACTGACCATGTTTCTTATTCTTTTGCCAGACGGCTTATATTTCAGCATGCTATCTTAAATGAAGTAGCATACACATCTCAGCATTGATTTATTGGTTATCTCTCCTTTATCCAGACTGTTGCTTGTAGGTGATGCAGAGCTAAAAAAAATTTTGTGTTAGTTCCATCACGTTAATACAAAAATCTTATGGTAGCAAATATAAAGCATGAAACTGGTTAATTTGCCAAGCTGTATAACCCATGCAAGTCTTACATCCTTAAGTTATTACCAAGCAGAGCTTTGGTTTGTGAAATCTCAGCAATATTTGCACCTGTGTTATATGGTGTTGAACAAACTTAACCGAGAAAGACATGCTTTTCAGAAAAGACTGAAATATTGACTAGAGCATTTTGATCTTTAGAGTAGAAGGTATTGCTGTAAGAAGTAACGCGGACTTCTTTAATGGCCCGACTCCTTCTGCCTTTTAAGAAGACTGATAATTATTGAGTTCAGAAAATTTGGTGATTTTACAACAAACATGCTCGGTAACCATTTATGGTAATAAGATAACTTTAATATTTCAAATCCAAGGAATATTATTTTTATACAGTAGGACGTCAAATTATTAATTCTACTTATCTCAGACCTAAGGGTCTTTATTATTTGGACATGCGCCCTAATGTAACCGACTAGGTTGAACGGGACGCACCTCGTCAAAACAAGGCAAAACTTTATTTAAAGAAAAAAGTAGGGCGTCGATTATTCAAACCACCGCCTCAGAAATAAATATGACAGTGTCTACTTTTAGTGCACTAATTGTTATGCTGAAGTATTACTCGTGTCGCTTAATGCATTCTTTTCCTATTATTTATACAAAGATATGTGGAGTTTTGAATAGAAATAGTCTTAATTTGCCATTACAGGAGTACTTACTTACTTAGTCGTTCCCCTTCTACCGTGAGGTGTAGAGTATTACAGGAGTTAAAAAAAATCAAATTTTGGCCTTAGCTACTGAGTTTGGTTTGGTTTTAAGGACCATCTTCATTGCACTCGGACAGCTCCATCAGTGCTCTGATCTCCTCCTTTAGATCCCACAAGGAGGATCTCAGCACAGTGCACGAACTCTGTAGCACCGGCGAGAATCCCAATGTGTGTTGATAGAAATCGCACATTCTATAAATATTTTTGTGGTGGGTAGGTTTCCTAATTTTATAGATTTTGCCTGGGCAGCGGCCCTATGGCTTACGCTTAACGATTTCCAACTGCCAAGGGATTTTTAACATGCGCAACTTGCACATGAGACCACCTATTTGTTCGCCCTTATCCGAGAAGGCTAATCATCTGATCTCACTACCCAGCTGAAAAAAAAATGTCCTTGAAATATATTCCCTGTACTGGAGTTGAACCTGGTACCTTTAGAATTAGAAGCAGGCACCATACCTTTTAGCCACTAAGACACACACACACACACACACAACTATTTGATTAACCAAACCAAACTTGGTCCCAATTAGTTCAGATAATCAACGCTGTACTCGTAGCAAGCAAGAGGACATGCATGCCATCGTGGCTGGCGGACGCTGGGGCTGGGTTGGTCGTGTCCTCGGGGGGGACCCCGGTGCCATCGCGGGAACAGCTATGCTTTGGACCCCTGAAGGAAAGCGAAAGAGAGGCCGACCGGGGGCGGCTTGGCGGGGGACTGTGGAGGCTGAGATGCGGGGGGTGAACCAGAGTTGGGGCACTGTGCGAGGGATGGCCGCCGACCGTGCAAAGTGGAATCAATTTGTTGTTGCCCTACAAGACGCCACTAGGCGTGATGGCCACTGACTGCTTTGACGGTCGGTGGTTAAGGATCGAAGAAGAAGAAGAAGAATCAACGCTGTGCTGCAACAATGATTTTTTGGCATTAATTGCTTCTCCTGTTTGCAAAATATGTTAAAGCTCCATTAACTGTTGATAGATGTATTTTACCCAAAGAAATATTTCATCATTTATGAGTGTGCTGGTTGCATGTGTACTTTACAGGACCATCTTCATATTTTCCTGAATCAGTACATTAATTCTCCTAACAGATAGAAGATCAGAAAAAGTTTCTCACCAAGACAAACTTCCAGGTTGGGATTGGAACCCCAGGCCGTCTGTTAGTGCTTATTAAACAAGGTAAATGGCAGATATGTACAAGTTTTACAGCACGTGACGTGTTTGTAATTCACTTTCTGATGATTTGTGTCCAATTTGGCTGTGTGGCTTGAGCTCTTGCTTTTTGAAGCAAAGTTAGTGGGTTCAAAATCTGGTAGCAACACGCTCTAGTCTACCTGGCTGTAAATGGGTACCTGACTCTGCTTTTGTGTTAGGGAAGGCAAAGGCAGTGAGGGAGGAAACTGGTCACCCTGCCTCATAAAGTTAAGACCTAGTATAGTGAAGTCTGTAACACTTAACTTTTTTACACTAGTATCTGCTGTTGGACTTAACCAAGTCAAGTTTATTCAGGAAACAAAATTAACCAAAACTTGGTGGTAGCTTATTATTAGTGAAATAAAATTTTTGGCAGGATTGTAAATTTGATAATCATGAACTTGGTATCTGTGTAGATGGTACTTATATAGAATACTATAATGAGATCAATGGTTGCTTAGGATATTTTTATGAATGAAGTATAATCCTGTTTCTTGTGTACCTATAATCATCTAATCAATAGGAGTGGAGAGGTTTTAAGTAATGAATATGTTGAAAAGTATTTTCCATCTCATAACACTAAAAGAAGTAGTGAAAATAGTAACATTTAAGAAAGAACTTTACAAGATATTGTTAAAAGTAGCGAATGTTGAAAAGGGCTACAGCCTATATTAAAAGAACATTTTGACACATGAAAAAGAGAATGCTAATGATAAGAATCTTTCTTTGTTCTTTCTTCTGTAACAGGAGTTTTACAACTGGAGAGTCTATTTGCTGTAGTTCTTGACTGGAACTGGCGTGATATGAAACTGAAAAGAATGGCAGACATTCCAGAAATCCGACAAGATCTGGTGACTTTGTTGAGAGACTTTATTTTTGAGGCTGTGAAAGGGTCTCCATGCAAACTAGCTTTATTATGATACTTGTTTATTGCCCCCCAATCACGTTTAAAAAAATTGTTATTGTAGGTATCACAAACTGAATTTTCATATTTATTAAATAGACAATTCAATAAGATATTTAGAAAGTACACACACAAAACAAAAAAAAACATCAAAATCTGTCTATAAATAAAATAGTTATGAATTTTTATTTTATTTTTCGACTTAGAAATTTTATCGCTCTGTCTGAAAGTGAAAATGGGCCATCTTTGACATCACCAAAGGATCACAAATAACATGAATAAGCACATGGTCATGTTTGTGTTACAAACTTCTTGTAATTGTAAGAAATGGAGGACATAAAAAGGCCAATATGCTCTTTTCAAATTTAAAGAAAATCAGGTTAGTCATGTGTTTTTGGTTACAAAATCAGCTTGACACACATTTTTAAAGTGTCAATGTGTAGCAGTCAACGAAATTTACACATTCTGCTATGTGTTGAATATTAACTCGGACTGCAGAGAATCTCTATATCCCCGATACTGAACAGGCTGATCGCTAAGTTCAGGGCTGTGATCAGAATATAGTGGTATCCCTCAATTCATACTTCAGTTGTCATTCTTTTCCCTTCTCTACTAAACTTATTCTTGTCAAAGGATGTAAACCATCATAAGCCGTGGAGGCTCAATTATTTTATAATCTCTTACCTAAAGAGTACTCATATTATTTGGAGTGATGACTTGACCCTTATTCTCCATAATGATGACTTGATTATTTAGTAACACAACAATTCTTAAATTTACTTGAAGATAAACGTAGTGGTTTGTTTCAATTCAATTCAGAAATTAATCAACAGCGAACGTCAACTGTAGCTTGCAAAGCAACAACACTTGGAGTATTCAAAAGCAACAAGCCTCATGGTCTTTTCGTGTTTTTAATTTGTGTGCATTGTTTTTTCTTCGTCTCTTCAAAGCATTATATATATATATGATCAATAACGATGAGTGGTGGCATATCATGTCTTCTTCTTTGATCCTTAGCCACTGACCGTCAAAGCAGTCAGTGGCCATCACGCCTAATGGCGTCTTGTAGGGCAACAACAAATTGATTCCACTTTACTTGGTCACGGCCATCCTTCGTACAGTGCCCCAACTCTGGTTCATTCTTTGCATCTCGGCCTCCACAGTCCTCCGCCAGGTTATTTTTGGTCGGCCTCTCTTTCGTTTTCCCTCAGGGGTCCAAAGCATAGCTGTTCTTGTGATGGCATCGGGGTCTCTTCTGAGGACATGGCCAACCCAGCTCCAGCGTCTGCCAGCTATGATGGCGTGCATGTCCTCTTGCTTACTCCGAGTAAGCAGATCTTGGTTGGTGATAGTATTCGGCCAAAAGATTCGGTGAATTTTTCTTAGGCATGTTTTGTGAAAAGAGGACAATTTCGACATTTCCTTCTCTGTAACTCTCCAGCATTCCGCACCAAAGAGAAGCACAGAAAGCACACAGCTCTGATATAATCTTAATTTTGTGCTTCTGCTGTATTGAGAGGACTTCCAGATGTTGTTTAGGCTAAAAAAGGCTGTTGTCTGGCGCATCACCCAATCTATGACTGTTAAAAATAGAGTGGTTGATAAGGGGCATCCCTGTCGTACTCCTGTCTTCACCTCAAAGGTTAGGTTGCTCTGCCCAACACTACACGTAAAGTTGGCATAGAGGCTTTTTATGATTGACACTATGCAACTTGGGATTCCATAAGCCCTCAGTATTTTCCATAAACTGTCCCTATGTATGCTGTCAAAAGCCTTTTCAAAATCAACGAAATTAATGTACAGCTGTTTTTGCCATTCTAAGCTTCTTTCTTCTTTGATCCTTAACCGTCAAAGCAGTCAGTGGCCATCACGCCTGGTGGCGTCTTGTAGGGCAACAACAAATTGATTCCACTTTGCTCGGTCGGTGGCCATCCTTCGTACAGTGCCCCAACTCTGGTTCATTCTTTGCATCTCAGCCTCCACAGTCCTCCGCCAGGTTGTTTTTGGTCGGCCTCTCTTTCATTTTCCTTCAGGGGTCCAAAGCATAGCTGTTCTTGTAATGGCATTGGGGTCTCTTCTGAGGACACGGCCAACCCAGCTCCAGCGTCTGCCAGCTATGATGGCATGCATGTCCTCTTGCTTGCTCCGAGTAAGCAGATCTTGGTTGGTGATGGTATTCGGCCAAAAGATTTGGTGAATTTTTCTTAGGCATGTTGTGTGAAAAGAGGACAGTTTCGACATTTCCTTCTCTGTAACTCTCCAGCATTCTGCACCATAGAGAAGCACAGAAAGCACACAGCTCTGATATAATCTTAATTTTGTGCTTGTGCTGTATTGAGAGGACTTCCAGATGTTGTTTAGGCTAAAAAAGGCTGTTCTTGCCTTATTCATTCTGATGTTGATGTCTTTGCCTGCTCCGCCGTCTGGTGTTACTATGCATCCTAGGTATGTGAAGGTGTCTGTCTGTACCAGTTGCTGATTCCTTACTGATATGGACTCAGGGTTGCTCACATTGAGCGTCATGACCTCTGACTTCCTTAAATTGATGTTCAAGCCCACCTGCTGGCTAAACTTATTAAGTCTGTCCGTTTTTTCCTGGATGTGTTGATGTGAATGTGCTAGTAGTGCAATGTCATCTGCATATTCCAGATCTTCTAATGTAGAAAATGTAGTCCATCTTATTCCTCTTGGACTGCCCTCTGTTGTCTGCCGCATCACCCAGTCTATGACTGTTAAAAATAGAGTGGTTGATATGGGGCATCCCTGTCGTACTCCTGTCTTCACCTCAAAGGTTAGGTTGCTCTGCCCAACACTACACGTAAAGTTGGCATAGAGGCTTTTTATGATTGACACTATGCAGCTTGGAATTCCATAAGCCCTCAGTAATTTCCATAAACTGTCCCTATGTATGCTGTCAAAAGCCTTTTCAAAATCAACGAAATTAATGTACAGCTGTCTTTGCCATTCTGAGCACTGCTCTATAATGTTCCTGAGAGTGAATATATGATCTATACATCTTCTGTTCTTTCTAAATCCTGCTTGTTCTTTCCTCAGTTTGTGGTCTACTGCTTTTGAAATTCTCTGTATAATTATCCTGCCTAGTATTTATAAAATACTAGGCATATCATGTAGCTTAGAGTTATTGTGTCCAAAAACAAGGAGTAACTCGTAGCGCGATTACTCATTATTCGTAGAGTAAAACCACTATATGTCAGAGGTCTTGGTAGATACATCCAGTTTGCTTAACCCAAATATTTTCTATCCCATTATCAGTTCTGTCCATAAAAGTCTGACGTGACTAGTCGATGTTGTCATTTGTTTTTGCCTTGCGCGAATACCTAAACCGAAGCATCATATGTTCGACCATGTTTGTCAGAGGACATTGATGACTGAATTCGAACAAGAGATAATGTCTATGTACTGTCTC
This sequence comes from Oreohelix idahoensis, assembly GCA_024509875.1. Lineage (NCBI taxonomy): Eukaryota > Metazoa > Mollusca > Gastropoda > Stylommatophora > Oreohelicidae > Oreohelix > Oreohelix idahoensis. Next base: position 61,697 of record JAMPIV010019929.1, on the reverse strand, counting down.
ATGTAGTTTGGTTATTTTAACACAATTGAATCGTACTCACGTTTTTATTATACCCTGAGTAATTTCATACCCATGTTCTGACGTATAATGACTAGGAGAATATGAATTAGCCAAAGTAGCTTATTGCCCACAACAAAACCACTGTTGCCATCTCCACCCGCTGTATATATGGACAATATGTTTCAGGACAGATGTAGGACCTCTTGTCTCCATGAAGGACGAAGTTCAAATCTTCTTCAGACTAGAGTATTTTAACAATCTGTTGCCAAAACACGTCAAATAACTACGTTTTTGTCCATTTCCCCCACGTCTGTTAGTAACAGTGGTTGTCACTAGTAAACTAACCCACTTCTACAACAGGAAGATCAAGATTTCTACGCAACTCGATGATGTCATACGGCATCGCCCCTATCTTATAGCACGCTATTACAAATGCTCAAAATCTGTGCACTGTAGATACTCAATATTTATGATATCCAATGTCATAGTCATACTAAGCAAGCCCAATTTTTTCTAAACATGTCACGTTATTTTGAACAAGGTTATTATGAGTTGAAAATGACAAGAAAGCAAAAAAAAAAAACGATTTCCGCATAAACCGCGCAATTCGTCGGGATTTCTACATGTTTACAAAATCAATAAGTTTAAAGAGGACGAATGTGCTGAGTCAGGATGCGGGTGCTGCACCAGCTATCACTATCGATAACTATGAATTGGCAGTGGTGCACCACTTCACATACCTGGGGTCTACCATCAATGACAAACTCTCACTAGACACAGAAATTAACAGCCGCATTGGCAAAGCATTGCATTGGGAAATATATGGAGATCAAGAGAAATCGGATCCAACACGAAAATAAGAATCTTCAACTCAAATGTGAAGTCAGTCCTATTGTATGGCTCGGAGACATGGAGAACAACAAAGACAACAACCAAAAAGCTACAGACTTTCATAAATGGGTGCTTGCGTAGAATAGAGGGATTAAAATGGTATGACAAGGTTACCAACGTGGAACTGATGACAAGAACTAGACAAGTGCCAGTGGAACAAGAGATGAGAAGAAGACGATGGCGATGGATAGGACACACACTGAGGAAACCTGTTGATAGCATTACAAGGCAGTCCTTGTTCTGGAACCCCCATGGCAAGAGAGGCAGAGGAAGACCAAGAAGTACATGGAGAAGAGAGTTGGAAACAGAGGTGAAAATGATGAGGAGAACATGGAAAGAACTTGAGATGATGGCACGGGACAGGAGGACTTGGCATGTGTTTGTTGAAGGCCTATGCTCCTTTGGGAGTGGAGGGTTATGAATGAATGAATGAATTGGCAAAGCTGCAGCTACCTTTGCCCGCCTCACATCTTGTGTTTGTGGAAACTCCAAACTCACAACGAAGACCAAAGCTGCGGTATATAACGCCTGCGCCACCAGCACTCTCCTATATGGCAGCGAGACTTTGGCAACCTATGCTAAGCAATAAAAAAGGCTCAATACCTTCCATTTACAGTGTCTACGCCACATCCTCGGCACCTCGTGGAAAAATAAAGTGACAAATGTTGAGGTGTTGTCACGTGCTGGCCTTCAAAGCATGTATACACTGCTTAGACAGCGCAGACTACGCTGGCTTGGCCATGTCCGCCGCATGGAAGATAGTCACATCCCGAAAGATATCTTCTACGGGCAACTAGCAGATGGCAAAAGAACAGTTGGGCGACCGCAGCTGAGGTTCAGAGATGTGTGCAAGAGAGATATGAGGGCACTGGACATAAATCCAGCAATCTGGGAGGATGAAGCTGCCGATTGCACTAAGTGGCGATGCTATTTACGGCGCCACCTCAGATTGGGCGAAAAGAAGCTCACACAACAAGCCGAAGAGAGGAGAAAACACTGATTAAACATCAGGAAAAGAAGCAGCTGAGGGCTGTCACCTCAGGGGCGCATTCCCATAGTTAGTTATGACTGAAGGGATTATTATTATTACAAAGGACAGAAAAAATTTGCTAATGAACTTACAGTAATGATCCATGTATCATTTTAAAGCTTTTTTCAAGCACTTTCCAACAGTACAGAAATAAGCTCATTTACTTTGACTTGTTAAACAAAGTATAGGCCCAACGATGCCGTGTTTGAAGAAAATGCCCAATTTTTCATATTTTTGTCACCCACAAAGACTGAAAAAACAATTAACCATTTAAGGTATATTTATCTATCATACATCACTTTGAAGCATTTTTACAGCTCTTTGCATTGGAATTCAAATAAACCATGTTTATATGACATATTCTGCTATGTGGCACCTTTTAGAAATGTCTTATTATTCCAAATCTGGTTAAGAAAGAAATCCTACAGTATAATACGAGGGGCGTTCAGAAAGTAATGCACCACATCGTTTTTCTCAGGAGCTGTTTATTAAAAAAACATGAAATTTATACACAATATACATGGATATGTCATGTAAACATCGGTATTATTCAACATAATCCCATCAACTTGTACTGCTTTATGCCAGCGCGAAACAAGTGCATGTATTCCTAGCCCGTACCAGATTTTATCTTGATCATGTAGCCATTTCTTCGCTGCATGTATCACTCCTTCATCATCTTCAAACCTTGTCCCACGGAGTGCATCTTTAAGCGGACCAAATAGATGAAAATCAGAGGGGGCCAAATCGGGACTATAGGGTGGATGGGGTAGTACAGTCCAACCCAATTTGGTGATTGCTTCCCATGTTGCCAGACTTGTGTGAGGGCGCGCATTGTCGTGAAGGAGAAGCAGGTCTGTTGGATTCTTGTGCAGCCGAACTCTGCGAACACGTTGATTGAGTTTTTTCAATGTCTTAATGTAAGCTTGCGAATTGATTGTCTCTCCTCTTGGCATAACGTCCACAAGAATCACACCTTCAATGTCCCAAAAGACAGTGATCATGGCCTTTTCAGCTGAAGGAATTGTCTTGAATTTCTTTCTTCTTGGTGATTGCGGATGATGCCACTCCATTGACTGTCTTTTTGTCTCAGGTTCAAAATGATGTGCCCAGGTTTCATCACCTGTAACGATCTTAGCCAAAAAGTTCTCTCCATCAGCATTGAAACGCTCCAACAATTCAGAAGAAATTGCTTTCCTTTGCAATCGGTGATCATTTGTGAGACTTCGAGGAACCCATCTTGCGCAAACCTTAGAAAATCCGAGAGTTTTTATAACTGCATTTGCACTACCAATGCTGACTGACAGCTGTAAGGCCAATGGTTGAGTAGTGATTCGCCTATCAGTAAGAATAATGCCCTCTGCGCATTTCAACATTTCTGCGTTGGTGGCTGTGGCAGGACGTCCACAGCGCGGCCGATCAAGCAGCTCTGTATCTCCACTTCCTGATTCTTTGATTCTCTGAACCCAGCGACTGACTGTACTCCTGTCGACTGCAAAACTTCCATACACATCACATAGACGCTTGTGAATATTCACAACAGTTTCCTTCTCTGCAACAAGAAATTCGATCACAATTCGCTGTTTATAACGCAAGTTGCTAACACGCTCCATTTCAACGGTTTAGGGCAGCCGTATTATTTGGCCGGTTGCGGTGCAATTTGATGCACACAATTGGCACATGCCATATTTGAAGTGTGCAAAATTTCATGCTTCTATCTTCATTATTAGCTGAGAAAAACGATGTGGTGCATTACTTTCTAAACGCCCCTCGTATATTTACAGCTTATTCAACTTTGCTTTCGCTCCCTGTTTCATCTGGACTGTAATGTCCTCATTTTGGACAAGGCCACCCAGAGACTTCTGTTACACGCGGGCACAAAGTTTTATAAAGTTCTTTCCTTGATCCAGTAACTCTTAGATGTCTCTCATTTATAAAAATATTCCTGTGGCGTATCTCTATCTGTTAGGGTTCAATTCCAGAGTAATTGAAGATGCTGGACTCTGGTGTCCAAGGCATCTAGGGTTATTATACTAAGTCCATTCAGCAGAGTTCAACAGAAACTTAAGGCACAGTTTAACAGTATAAAACTTCATAATGCCTGTTAGACGTTTCACACATGTAGAATTTAATCACAACGACTTGGCTCCTTCAATAATAGCATCAATGAATAAGACTATGGCACACATCAGCCAGTCTATACGTAAGTCTAACGTCTGTAGACTATCAGAACACTGTCAGAGTCATCTTGCTGAATTTATTATATATTATAATATACTTTCTTTCCAGATCCTTTCAGCGCTGACATGTCCTTATGAAATATGATCAGATCTAGGCTCTAACAATTAGACTACCTAGCTGAAATACACGTATAAACTCAGTACTTAAAGTACATATTCAGGAGCACGGTTTAACACATCCTTCTGTCACGGAGACACGGTGCCAAAGAGACCGGTAGCTAGATCAAATCTTCGGTCATAGCCCGGCAAACCATGTCTGCTAGAAATCTGCAGACAATGTGACGTACTTCCTGAGTCGTCATGGTAATGATTAGTAAATAAGGAAGTAAGCTCATAAACAAAGCTTGAGAGCGACCGAAAATGTGTTAGGATTTTAGTCATAACAACTCCCCCCCCCCCCCCCCCCCCCCCCCCCCCCCCCCCCCCCCACCCCCCCCCCCCCCCCCCCCCCCCCTCCCCCCCCCCCCCCCCCCCCCCATCCCGGTCCAGTAATGTCAAACGCAGTTGGCATTATTGCGGTATGAGACAAAATAATACTAAGGTGAGCAAAAAAGTAACATCATATGTCAATGTTGCTATGACCATGCATAGACCTATGTTTGTGCCGAATGGAGGCAATTTAACACACAAGGTGTGAAGAAACAGTATACACTGCCAAACCGATGTCTATCAAACAGCTCCAAACAATTTAACATAATATCGAGGTCCTATAGCAGTAGTCAGTCAACATCTAACATAAATAATGCATATACACCAACGCTCTCTCACCGTCTAGTAAGTCAAAAACTCCTACTGTACATGTCATGTCACCTTAGTCATAGAATGTTGATCAAATAAACATTAATGCTAAATGCATGAACTAATCAATATGACAGTAGAGAAAAGATATAAGAGGCAGACAATAACCACATACAAAGTGTTTGACTGCGACATTATGTCAATATATGTATCTTGTATTTAATGACTATTGTGTCAATTTGTATCATATAATAATATGACCAATTAATTAAGAAATTAATCTCAAAGTAGCGAACAATGCGCTCAAATTTATTAACACTTCTTTATATTTTTTTTTAAATTACAGATACAGTTATGCATTTATTGTGATCCACAATTAAAATTATCATAAAAATGCATATGCCAAGAGCAATGTGACAACACTCATTTTAACCGTTACACTAGATACTCATAAGTCCGTTGCAGGTCATACATTGATTTATAATTCTTGTTACCCAAATATCGTTCATGGGATTCACTCAAATATAGATACTCTTAACACATCCATGACTGTTACATATGGAAATATAAGAGTGTGTTGAATTTAAGTGAAAACACCATTAGAGACAACAAGACAAACATCAAGCATTATAATAAATCAGGCACATCGTTATGAGCTGCTACTTCCATCTACATGTGCAATAACATAATGGAAAGAATGTAAAGGTTGCTGGCAATATGGCTGCAACACCAGAACAGCCGACACTAACCAAAATTGCTTAGCTGTCTAATTTTGACCTCGTTCATTAATTCTCTTTTATTTCCTGTTTTCTTATGTGTGAGTGTTTTTTTTTCTCCTTTCATACAATGCATCTCTTTCTTCTCTACAGTACAACAAAGTGTGTAGAGCACCATTGTTCTTGCAAAAACACAACGAAAAAAAATGTGTTCCTTTGCAACTGTTAAATTCTCAAACAAATTTAAACATCAAAAATAACAAGTCCATGGCAATGCCAGACAAACAGATCCTCCTGATAGCATCGTCTCTTCCTTCAACAGCGATGAGAAACACCACACGTAAACCAGGCTATTTTGCTTTGCTACTTTCCCCACACTTAGTCTTTTTCTGTGTTAGTTTCTTGCCTTTGTCAACTTTAGGTACGCTCCCTTGAAAAACAAGACACACAAAAGTTCGCATTCTTATGTTGTGATTAGTTCCAGCGAACGCATGACTAGGTACAATTAATGTTTGGGCCCTTTATGAAACCATGTTGCATTACAGAAAGTTATTGTTTTCATTTGCGAAAAACTGTCTCGACCTTCCAGAAATTAAGAGGGTGCAAGAAGAAATATCGCTTCTCTGCCTTTTGGCTAAGATTAAAGTGTCTTAGCCAGGGCCGGGATCACACAAAATGTACACATATAACTCAATAAAGTCAATAGACCTCACTTTGAGCCCCAGAAGGGGTATACAAAAAAAAAACATTGTCCTTGCAAAAACACAACGAAACAAAATGTGTTCCTATGCAATTGTTAAATTCTCAAACAAATTTAAACATCAAAAATAATAAGTCCATGGCAAACAGCCTGTCTGAGCCTGATCATGCATCAAATCTGTAATCACTCTTGACAACATTTGCCTGTCTATCTTTATACTTGGCTTTTTACTCCCTCCGTTTCTTGCACAAATCGTCAGGCGCAGGAGATCTTGCTCGTTTTTCTCCTGTGGTGGCAGGGACCCTTGTGGCAGACTGCATTTTTACCACTGCTTTCACATCTGTTGTTGCATATCGTGGTCCTGCATTTCTTTTGATAAGATTAATAAGGCCCAATTCAGAAAAGTACTGATCTACCTGGTTGTTGGATTTCATTTCATTCAGAACTTCCGTTACAGTCACTACATCGCTGAGATGTCTGGAGTAGATGTCATCGAGAATTGCAACTATCTCGGTGCTTTTTTTTTTTTTTTTTTTTAAATTATAAACTTTATTTAAACTAAAACAATTCAACATGTTCAACAGCTGGTTCTTGGTACCAGAAGCATCGACCAAAGGATGTAAGCTAATTTGTTCTTCGAACTTTTACAGGGATCTCAGTCTCTGAGTGTCTTCTCGTTGGCGCCACTTCCTCAGCCAAGAACGCTGAATGGTGGGTTTTTAAGATAACTGGGCCCTGCGACACTGAAATACGGGTCGCAACGCTCTCTGACTAATTCGTGAAGTCCTTGGACCGTCATTTTGGCCGGAATGTCCTCTGAGTTTCTTAGCTGCTGTAGGATTTCATTCGATGCTACCTCATAGGTGGCATGTGTGCTAAACGTTTCATATAAGCAAAAGGCTTTAACTTGGAAAGCTTCTGCACAGAATAGGGTTTGGTACGAATAGGCCTAAATGGAAGGTTCTGGTGTAATCTCGGTGCTTTCATTCACTTTTTTTTTTTTTTTTTTAATTTTGTTATTTCTTATTTATTTTTTTCTGTTCTGCTCCGTGTATCTCTTCTCAAAGTCAACCATCTGATGCACTACCACACCAACCCCTAAGTTTGAGGGTGTTCTTCAGAATGAGTGCATGGCCTCGATCGAAGTCATGCCCGAATATTGCGCAATCAGGTCTATTTGTTTGAACAGGCTTCCTGTTATCGGTGTGGTCTCGGGGTCTGCCAAAATGTCCTTCATCATATCGACAGTCTGGGGCAGATCTATATACACCTCTAGCCCGTCCAAGAGAAGCGGCTGGATATAGTCAGTCACAACACCGATTCCAGGGCAGGGAGCGACCCAGAGTCCCATAGATGTTAGCTTGGCCAATTTGGTGAACGCCTCCCACCTCTTGGCCAAGTATCCAGAATTCACGGTTGTGATCTGTTTGAACACATGGCAGAAACCACTAAACCCGAGACGGACCATGAATGAGTTGAATTCGGGATTCGGTTCGTCAGGGGTTGTTGGGTTTTTGTGGGTCTTGAAAAGTCGAGGCAACTGTGGACTACATGGTGCGATGTGGTCTTCTTTCATTTTCAATCTTCCATCGGATATCTGTAACATTGCTCCCAGGATCACTCCCTTGGTGATCTGAGGCCTGTGCGCCGAACAGTGATGAGCAACAGCAAGGGCTGTGAATTGAAACAATTCCGTTTCACTTCCGGGCACCTTAATAGTGGGGATGTCTGGAGTCAGGATGGGCACCTTGACAACGTTTATCTTGGAGGCTGGTGGCGGTACAGGATTGATTCTGAAAATTTTTTTTTTTTTGGATGGATGAAGATTTAATTCAGGGCATATTTTAAGCCTTGGATGAAGAAAATCGCTCCAGGAATAAGGAAGATAAATAAAATCTTAGTTTTTCATATTTGCACATCGAGACAAAATTATGCACACATTTTGGGAACTCAAGCCCATTTCGGCAACTGTTCTCTGTGTCGCCAGATGTGAACTATATAAGACCCTGCATCATGCAAATCGAGGCCATAATATTTTGAAAATCACAGCGAGCGAAAAAGTGTTAATAAAGAGTGACTTTGCCTTCTGTATCTGAGAGCAGACCATTATAACCATTAACAGCTCGACTGTATGTGCCTGCTCATTCTGTAAACCGTCTGACCTCAACAAGCTTTAAAAAGCTGGGTACATCAGCCATCTGTTCAGCAATGTGTAACATTCAGAACTTTCAACAGATTCCTCGTTACATATCACAACTGCCTCTGTGAATACTGTGATAGATGCTGCCGCCTTTACAGAACTCTTTTGTTGCAGTAGACAGGTGCATTCTGATGAGACCAGGTCACAATCACAATCTTTAAGCGTAAATTGTTCTGGATGAGCAAGTTGTGAAACATCCTTTGATTTAGTTGTAGCCATTGTCATTTGATAAAAGAACCAGTAGAAATAGGTTTACACAAATTTGTTGTTATAACTGTACAATTTCACAGGACCTTATTTATAAGTAGATCCGGAGGAGTATATAAAAAGTTTGTTTGAGTATATAAAACAGGAGACACATCTGGTAAAAGGAGCTGAAAATTTTTTTTTTTTTTTTTTTTTTTTTGGTTGTGTTAAGGTGTGTGATCCCGGCCCTGGCTAAGACCCGGCACACTCAAGAAAAGATCCCTAGAAGTATGACACTTTGATCTTGGCCAAAAGCCAAAAGAACAGATTTTTTTTTTTTTAATTTCTTTTTATTTCTTCACTTCTGTGAGTAGCATGGTTATATTTCGACATAACAATGGGCAACAATTAGACCTTAAAACATAATTAGAATTTCCAATATTTTTTTTTTCCGTCACAACTATGAGTAGCATAGTTAATTATTGACATAACAATGGGACAAATGGAACCTATAACATAGTTAGAATTTCTAATCATTTTGCACACAATTGTTTACAATTACAGATAGCATTGTTAAATTATGACATAATAGAGAAATGAAAACTATAACATAATTAGAATTTCAAACATTTTCCTTCAAAATAATGAGTAGCATGGTTAAATATTGACATAACAATGAGAGAAAATGGAACCAGACACAATGTTAGCAATTACCCACGGCAACAAAAGATACATTTTCAATGTGGAATATAACTAGTACTCTCTGTCAAAAATCAACATGTTAAAAAAGAATCGCTACATGTGCTGAAATCTCAAATAAAAATATACAACAGAATGATATACATGTCAATTTTAAACTAGCAGATACAATTTTTTTAATCTGTTAAATCTGTATTCGTTGTACCACGTACACAATACATCTGTAACTCTTGTGGTGCCTGGGGAAGGGGGGAGATGGTGTATCAGGTGTTGAATGAAAAATTACTTGTGAAGGCTGTTTCCTTGTTCTTCGTCATCTTTATCTGCTGGGTTTCTTGTGAGGTCGATGATGAGCTTGCTGCGTAAGTCTAATTCAGGTGGGCTTGTCTGCTCTGCTCTGATAATGTACTTTGTCTCAAGAGTCTGGGTTGGTGGTGGTGCTGCTTTCCTAGTGGTTGGTGTGGATGTCAGTTCTGGTTTCTGTTCTGTTTCTGTGTCATCTGTGTCGGAGCTGTCTGGTGCCGAGTGTCGTCTTTGTCTTTTATTTTTGTTTTTGTGGGAAACTGTCTGGAAGTCATCGGCTGCTGGTGGTGGGTCTCTTGTCTGTGGTTCTTGGGCCTGCTTGGAAGCTGTTGTCTTTCGTGGTCTTGGCAATGAGGGGGATTCTGCTGTTGTAAGGGTTGGTGAAAATACTATGTTGTCATTGTATTGAATCTTTTGTACGAAGAGATCACCTTTAACTGGGAAAGTCAATTAGTTTCTTTTCATCCTGTAAGGAAAAATGGTAATGTTCCACATAGGCTTGAATTCACGTCACGCGCAAAATAGTGTAGAGCACGAAGTTTCCTGTAGAACCAATAAGTCAATCGTGTCGATGATTGTAGACTATACAATCCTTAGTAGACAAAAAATCTGTACGCTCGGGAACCTTGAAGCAAATTCACGTAGAAAAGTTCAGCATATTATGACGTGATTAGCTCCCATGCGATTCTGGCAGAGGTTTCAATTAATGTGTTGTGTCCCTTTATGAAACCATGTTGCATTACAGAAAGTTATTGTTTGACATTTGCGAAAAACTGTCTCGACCTTCCAGAAATTAAGAGGGTGCAAGAAGAAATATCGCTTCTCTGCCTTTTGGCTAAGATTAAAGTGTCTTAGCCAGGGCCGGGATCACACAAAATGTACACATATAACTCAATAAAGTCAATAGACCTCACTTTGAGCCCCAGAAGGGGTATACAAAAAAAAAAACATTGTCCTTGCAAAAACACAACGAAACAAAATGTGTTCCTATGCAATTGTTAAATTCTCAAACAAATTTAAACATCAAAAATAATAAGTCCATGGCAAACAGCCTGTCTGAGCCTGATCATGCATCAAATCTGTAATCACTCTTGACAACATTTGCCTGTCTATCTTTATACTTGGCTTTTTACTCCCTCCGTTTCTTGCACAAATCGTCAGGCGCAGGAGATCTTGCTCGTTTTTCTCCTGTGGTGGCAGGGACCCTTGTGGCAGACTGCATTTTTACCACTGCTTTCACATCTGTTGTTGCATATCGTGGTCCTGCGCTTCTTTTGATAAGATTAATAAGGCTCAATTCAGAAAAGTACTGATCTATCTGGTTGTTGGATTTCATTTCATTCAGAACTTCCGTTACAGTCACTACATCGCTGAGATGTCTGGAGTAGATGTCATCGAGAATTGCAACTATCTCGGTGCTTTTTTTTTTTTTTTTTTTTTAAATTATAAACTTTATTTAAACTAAAACAATTCAACATGTTCAACAGCTGGTTCTTGGTACCAGAAGCATCGACCAAAGGATGTAAGCTAAATTGTTCTTCGAACTTTTACAGGGATCTCAGTCTCTGAGTGTCTTCTCGTTGGCGCCACTTCCTCAGCCAAGACCGCTGAATGGTGGGTTTTTAAGATAACTGGGCCCTGGGACACTGTGAAATACGGGTCGCAACGCTCTCTGACTAATTCGTGAAGTCCTTGGACCGTCATCTTGGCCGGAATGTCCTCTGAGTTTTTTAGCTGCTGTAGGATTTCATTCGATGCTACCTCATAGGTGGCATGTGTGCTAAACGTTTCATTTAAGCAATAAGCAAAAGGCTTTAACTTGGAAAGCTTCTGCACAGAATACGGTATGGTACGATTAGGCCTAAATGGAAGGTTCTGGTGTAATCTCGGTGCTTTCATCCACTTTAAAAAAAAAATTTTTAATTTTGTTATTTCTTATTTATTTTTTTCTGTTCTGCTCCGTGTATCTCTTCTCAAAGTCAACCATCTGATGCACTACCACACCAACCCCTAAGTTTGAGGGTGTTCTGCAGAATGAGTGCATGGCCTCGATCGAAGTCATGCCCGAATATTGCGCAATCAGGTCTATTTGTTTGAACAGGCTTCCTGTTATCGGTGTGGTCTCGGGGTCTGCCAAAATGTCCTTCATCATATCGACAGTCTGGGGCAGATCTATATACACCTCTAGCCCGTCCAAGAGAAGCGGCTGGATATAGTCGGTCACAACACCGATTCCAGGGCAGGGAGCGACCCAGAGTCCCATAGATGTTAGCTTGGCCAATTTGGTGAACGCCTCCCACCTCTTGGCCAAGTATCCAGAATTCACGGTTGTGATCTGTTTGAACACATGGCAGAAACCACCAAACCCGAGACGGACCATGAATGAGTTGAATTTGGGATTCGGTTCGTCAGGGGTTGTCGGGTTTTTGTGGGTCTTGAAAAGTTGAGGCAACTGTGGACTACATGGTGCGATGTGGTCTTCTTTCATTTTCAATCTTCCATCGGATATCTGTAACATTGCTCCCAGGATCACTCCCTTGGTGATCTGGGGCCTGTGCGCCGAACAGTGATGAGCAACAGCAAGGGCTGTGAATTGAAACAATTCCGTTTCACTTCCGGGCACCTTAATAGTGGGGATGTCTGGAGTCAGGATGGGCACCTTGACAACGTTTATCTTGGAGGCTGGTGGCGGTACAGGATTGATTCTGAAAATTTTTTTTTTTTTTGGATGGATGAAGATTTAATTCAGGGCATATTTTAAGCCTTGGATGAAGAAAATCGCTCCAGGAATAAGGAAGATAAATAAAATCTTAGTTTTTCATATTTGCACATCGAGACAAAATTATGCACACATTTTGGGAACTCAAGCACATTTCGGCAACTGTTCTCTGTGTCGCCAGATGTGAACTATATAAGACCCTGCATCATGCAAATCGAGGCCATAATATTTTGAAAATCACAGCGAGCGAAAAAGTGTTAATAAAGAGTGACTTTGCCTTCTGTATCTGAGAGCAGACCATTATAACCATTAACAGCTCGACTGTATGTGCCTGCTCATTCTGTAAACCGTCTGACCTCAACAAGCTTTAAAAATCTGGGTACATCAGCCATCTGTTCAGCAATGTGTAACATTCAGAACTTTCAACAGATTCCTCGTTACATATCACAACTGCCTCTGTGAATACTGTGATAGATGCTGCCGCCTTTACAGAACTCTTTTGTTGCAGTAGACAGGTGCATTCTGATGAGACCAGGTCACAATCACAATCTTTAAGCGTAAATTGTTCTGGGTGAGCAAGTTGTGAAACATCCTTTGATTTAGTTGTAGCCATTGTCATTTGATAAAAGAACCAGTAGAAATAGGTTTACACAAATTTGTTGTTATAACTGTACAATTTCACAGGACCTTATTTATAAGTAGATCCGGAGGAGTATATAAAAAGTTTGTTTGAGTATATAAAACAGGAGACACATCTGGTAAAAGGAGCTGAAAATTTTTTTTTTTTTTTTTTGGTTGTGTTAAGGTGTGTGATCCCGGCCCTGGCTAAGACCCGGCACACTCAAGAAAAGATCCCTAGAAGTATGACACTTTGATCTTGGCCAAAAGCCAAAAGAACAGATTTTTTTTTTTTTAATTTCTTTTTATTTCTTCACTTCTGTGAGTAGCATGGTTATATTTCGACATAACAATGGGCAACAATTAGACCTTAAAACATAATTAGAATTTCCAATATTTTTTTTTTCCGTCACAACTATGAGTAGCATAGTTAATTATTGACATAACAATGGGACAAATGGAACCTATAACATAGTTAGAATTTCTAATCATTTTGCACACAATTGTTTACAATTACAGATAGCATTGTTAAATTATGACATAATAGAGAAATGAAAACTATAACATAATTAGAATTTCAAACATTTTCCTTCAAAATAATGAGTAGCATGGTTAAATATTGACATAACAATGAGAGAAAATGGAACCAGACACAATGTTAGCAATTACCCACGGCAACAAAAGATACATTTTCAATGTGGAATATAACTAGTACTCTCTGTCAAAAATCAACATGTTAAAAAAGAATCGCTACATGTGCTGAAATCTCAAATAAAAATATACAACAGAATGATATACATGTCAATTTTAAACTAGCAGATACAATTTTTTAATCTGTTAAATCTGTATTCGTTGTACCACGTACACAATACATCTGTAACTCTTGTGGTGCCTGGGGAAGGGGGGAGATGGTGTATCAGGTGTTGAATGAAAAATTACTTGTGAAGGCTGTTTCCTTGTTCTTCGTCATCTTTATCTGCTGGGTTTCTTGTGAGGTCGATGATGAGCTTGCTGCGTAAGTCTAATTCAGGTGGGCTTGTCTGCTCTGCTCTGATAATGTACTTTGTCTCAAGAGTCTGGGTTGGTGGTGGTGCTGCTTTCCTAGTGGTTGGTGTGGATGTCAGTTCTGGTTTCTGTTCTGTTTCTGTGTCATCTGTGTCAGAGCTGTCTGGTGCCGAGTGTCGTCTTTGTCTTTTATTTTTGTTTTTGTGGGAAACTGTCTGGAAGTCATCGGCTGCTGGTGGTGGGTCTCTTGTCTGTGGTTCTTGGGCCTGCTTGGAAGCTGTTGTCTTTCGTGGTCTTGGCAATGAGGGGGATTCTGCTGTTGTAAGGGTTGGTGAAAATACTATGTTGTCATTGTATTGAATCTTTTGTACGAAGAGATCACCTTTAACTGGGAAAGTCAATTAGTTTCTTTTCATCCTGTAAAGAAAAATGGTAATGTTCCACATAGGCTTGAATTCACGTCACGCGCAAAATCCTGTAGAGCACGAAGTTTCCTGTAGAACCAATAAGTCAATCGTGTCGATGATTGTAGACTATACAATCCTTAGTAGACAAAAAATCTGTACGCTCGGGAACCTTGAAGCAAATTCACGTAGAAAAGTTCAGCATATTATGACGTGATTAGCTCCCATGCGATTCTGGCAGAGGTTTCAATTAATGTGTTGTGTCCCTTTATGAAACCATGTTGCATTACAGAAAGTTATTGTTTGACATTTGCGAAAAACTGTCTCGACCTTCCAGAAATTAAGAGGGTGCAAGAAGAAATATCGCTTCTCGGTCTTTTGGCTAAGATCAAAGTGTCTTAGCCAGGGCCGGGATCACACAAAATGTACACATATAACTCAATAAAGTCAATAGACCTCACTTTGAGCCCCAGAAGGGGTATAAAAAAAAAAAACATTGTCCTTGCAAAAACACAACGAAACAAAATGTGTTCCTATGCAATTGTTAAATTCTCAAACAAATTTAAACATCAAAAATAATAAGTCCATGGCAAACAGCCTGTCTGAGCCTGATCATGCATCAAATCTGTAATCACTCTTGACAACATTTGCCTGTCTATCTTTATACTTGGCTTTTTACTCCCTCCGTTTCTTGCACAAATCGTCAGGCGCAGGAGATCTTGCTCGTTTTTCTCCTGTGGTGGCAGGGACCCTTGTGGCAGACTGCATTTTTACCACTGCTTTCACATCTGTTGTTGCATATCGTGGTCCTGCATTTCTTTTGATAAGATTAATAAGGCCCAATTCAGAAAAGTACTGATCTACCTGGTTGTTGGATTTCATTTCATTCAGAACTTCCGTTACAGTCACTACATCGCTGAGATGTCTGGAGTAGATGTCATCGAGAATTGCAACTATCTCGGTGCTTTTTTTTTTTTTTTTTTTTTAAATTATAAACTTTATTTAAACTAAAACAATTCAACATGTTCAACAGCTGGTTCTTGGTACCAGAAGCATCGACCAAAGGATGTAAGCTAATTTGTTCTTCGAACTTTTACAGGGATCTCAGTCTCTGAGTGTCTTCTCGTTGGCCCCACTTCCTCATTCAAGACCGCTGAATGGTGGGTTTTTAAGATAACTGGGCCCTGCGACACTGAAATACGGGTCGCAACGCTCTCTGACTAATTCGTGAAGTCCTTGGACCGTCATTTTGGCCGGAATGTCCTCTGAGTTTCTTAGCTGCTGTAGGATTTCATTCGATGCTACCTCATAGGTGGCATGTGTGCTAAACGTTTCATATAAGCAAAAGGCTTTAACTTGGAAAGCTTCTGCACAGAATAGGGTTTGGTACGAATAGGCCTAAATGGAAGGTTCTGGTGTAATCTCGGTGCTTTCATTCACTTTTTTTTTTTTTTTTAATTTTGTTATTTCTTATTTATTTTTTTCTGTTCTGCCAGACAAACAGATCCTCCTGATAGTATCGTCTCTTCCTTCAACAGCGATGAGAAACACCACACGTAAACCAGGCTATTTTGCTTTGCTACTTTCCCCACACTTAGTCTTTTTCTGTGTTAGTTTCTTGCCTTTGTCAACTTTAGTAGGAGTGTCAATCAATAAAACAAGACACACAATGTTGTCGGCATTCTTATATTGTTGCCAGGTCTGTTCCAGACAACGCATGACTAGGCTACGGGAATGTTTGGGCCAAAATGTGTATGTTGCTGGACCAGCACGGTAGTGTTATTCGTTGCGCAATATGTGCGTTACAGCATCCAGGGGAGACATAATATCATGTACTCCATTTCTTCTTCTTCTTTGATCCTTAGCCGCCGACCGTCAAAGCAGTCAGTGGCCATCACGCCTAGTGGCGTCTTGTAGGGCAACAACAAATTGATTCCACTTTGCTCGGTCGGTGGCCATCCTTTGTACAGTGCCCCAACTCTGGTTCATTCTTTGCATCTCAGCCTCCACAGTCCTCCGCCAGGTTGTTTTTGGTCGGCCTCTCTTTCATTTTCCTTCAGGGGTCCAAAGCATAGCTGTTCTTGTGATGGCATCGGGGTCTCTTCTGAGGACATGGCCAACCCAGCTCCAGCGTCTGCCAGCTATGATGGTGTGCATGTCCTCTTGGTTGCTACGAGTAAGCAGATCTTGGTTAGTGATGGTATTCGGCCAAAAGATTCGGTGAATTTTTCTTAGGCATGTTGTGTGAAAAGAGGACAATTTCGACATTTCCTTCTCTGTAACTCTCCAGTATTCCGCACCATAGAGAAGCACAGAAAGCACACAGCTCTGATATAATCTTAATTTTGTGCTTGTGCTGTATTGGGAGGACTTCCAGATGTTGTTTAGGCTAAAGAAGGCTGTTCTTGCCTTATTCATTCTGATGTTGATGTCTTTGCCTGCCCCACCGTCTGGTGTTACTATGCTTCCTAGGTATGTGAAGGTATCTGTCTGTACCAGTTGCTGATTCCTTACTGATATGGGCTCAGGGTTGCTCACATTGAGCGTCATGACCTCAGACTTCTTTAAATTGATGTTCAAGCCCACCTGCTGGCTAAACTTATTAAGTCTATCCGTTTTTTTCCTGGATGTGTTGATGTGAATGTGCTAGTAGTGCAATGTCATCTGCATATTCCAGATCTTCCAATGTAGAAAATGTTGTCCATCTTATTCCTCTTGGACTGCCCTCTGTTGTCTGGCGCATCACCCAGTCTATGACTGTTAAAAATAGAGTGGTTGATAAGGGGCATCCCTGTCGTACTCCTGTCTTCACCTCAAAGGTTAGGTTGCTCTGCCCAACACTACACGTAAAGTTGGCATAGAGGCGTTTTATGATTGACACTATGCAGCTTGGAATTCCATAAGCCCTCAGTATTTTCCATAAACTGTCCCTATGTATGCTGTCAAAAGCCTTTTCAAAATCAACGAAATTAATGTAAAGCTGTCTTTGCCATTCTGAGCACTGCTCTATAATGTTCCTGAGAGTGAATATATGATCTACACATCTTCTGTTCTTTCTAAATCCTGCTTGTTCTTTCCTCAGTTTGTGGTCTACTGCCTTTAAAATTCTCTGTATAATTATCCTGCCTAGTATTTTGCTGGGAACTGAGAGAAGAGTGATTCCTCTCCAATTATTGCAGTCTGCAAGATCTCCCTTCTTGGGCAATTTGACAATTATTCCTTTGTTCCACTCTGATGGTGTTGTCCCCGTTTTCCAGACCTGTGCAAATAGTGGTTCTAATAGTTCTGCTGCTAGCTCAGGGTCTGTCTTAAATAGCTCTGCATTTAAGTTATCATGGCCCGGAGCTTTGCCGTTCTTTAACCCTTTGATTGCTATGATGATTTCTTCGTACTCCATTTGATGTCAACAATATACATTTGTCAACCTCTGGGTCCAGTGACACTTCAACCAGATCTGGTGTCTGTGTAATGCAGAGTTTCCCTGTGCGGGAAGATCTGGACCACAGGTCACCCAAGCTACGCGAGAGGTAAAGGTATGGAATCTTCTCTACGCAGCTGCGTAAAATGCGTATTCCTTCAGTTTGAATCTGTCTGTTCCATACAACACTAGGTTTTCCCTTCAATAGTTTGATTTCTCCTCCTGCATCAGTCACCATTTTTCTCTCTTGTGAGTCTGTTACCATATGCATCTTTGTGATGCACTCAGCTTCGATCTCATTTGTATTCAGCATTTTCCCAATTACTAGAGCTGTGTTGCCAAGGTGTGCAACAAATAGTTTTGTGCCCTTGAGAATGCCAAGAGTTATGCAAGTTCCTGACTGTATTGGGAACTCAGCTTGAGCCTCAAGATCATGCTGTGTTGCTGCAAAGTTTCTTTCCATGCAAGCCAAAACTGCCTCATCCTTCCAAAGATCAGAGTCTTTGATTATTTTATCAAATAGTGTGTTTCTGACAAACACCAGGGCATCTGTCCCTCCATGGCCATCACAAACAGCGAACAACAATGCATCTTTCCTGCTCTCTTTATTCTTAACATAGTGTATGTAGAAGCCGTCTTCCATTGTGGCACAATCACCACAATCCTCGAAGGTTGATGAACGGATGTGTAGATGTGACAATTCAAATGCCATGTTTGTGAAATACCTTGGAAAAGTTATCCATTTTTTTTTTTTTTTAATAAACTTTATTTTCATTCCTTGCAATTTTACAAATCCGTGTATATGTTACAAAAATGAAAAACATGGAAAGTACATTTTAAAATTTCATATGAACACTCGTGCGTACTCTCATTTCCATCTGCACACTTAAACAGTAACATGCCAAGTCCTCCTGTCACGTGCCATCATCTCAAGTTCTTTCCATGTTCTCCTCATCATTTTCACCTCTGTTTCCAACTCTCTTCTCCATGTACTTCTTGGTCTTCCTCTGCCTCTCTTGCCCTGGGGGTTCCAGAACAAGGACTGCCTTGTAATGCTATCAACAGGTTTCCTCAGTGTGTGTCCTATCCATCGCCATCGTCTTCTTCTCATCTCTTGTTCCACTGGCACTTGTCCAGTTCTTGTCATCAGTTCCACATTGGTAACCTTGTCATACCATTTTAATCCCTCTATTCTACGCAAGCACCCATTTATGAAAGTCTGTAGCTTTTTGGTTGTTGTCTTTGTTGTTCTCCATGTCTCCGAGCCATACAATAGGACCGACTTCACATTTGAGTTGAAGATTCTTATTTTCGTGTTGGATCCTATTTCTCTTGATCTCCATATATTTCCCAATGCAATGAAAGCTCCTCTTGCTTTTTGTATTCTTATTTTGATATCGCTGTCTGTCCCTCCAACTTTGTCTATATTACTGCCAAGATATGTGTATGATTCTACATCTTGTATTGGCGTTTCTTCAAGTTCAACCCTGTTTTCATTACCTGCATTTATTCGCATTATTTTTGTCTTTTCCCTGTGTATTTTCAGACCCAATTGCTGTGACCTCTCATCGAGTGTTTTCAATTTGTCCTGCATCTGATTACGGTTATGGGACAGGAGAGCCAAATCATCAGCAAAATCCAGATCATCCAACTGCTTAGTCAGAGTCCACTGGATTCCATTTCTGTTGTGTGTTGTCGATGATCTCATAACCCAATCTATTGCCAGCAAGAAAAGAAATGGAGACAAGAGGCATCCCTGTCGCACTCCTGTTCTTATCCCAAATGGTTCTGTAAGCTGTCCTTCATGAAGAACTCTGCACGTCATGTCTTCATAGGTTTTCTTTATTAAATTAATGATTTTCAGGGGAACTCCATAATGCCTCATCAATTTCCAAAGTGATTCTCTGTCCACACTGTCAAATGCTTTTTCGTAGTCCACAAATCCGATGTATAGTGGTGAATTCCATTCCAGACTTTGTTCAACTATTATTCTCAAAGTGGCTATCTGGTCTGTACATGATCTGTTTTGTCGAAAACCTGCTTGTTCATCTCTCAATTTCTTGTCTATGGACTCCTTTAATCTCTCAAGGATAATCCTGTTCAATACCTTTCCTGGCACTGATAGTAACATTATTCCTCTATAATTTGTGCACTCTTGTAGATTTCCCTTCTTAGGCAACTTAACCAGATATCCTTCCTTCCATTCTGCTGGTATCTCTTCTTTTTCCCAGACTTTACCAAGTAATTTATATAACATCTCTGTAGCCGTGTCGATATCTGCTTTGATGGCCTCTGCTGGAATGCTATCAGGTCCAGACGCTTTTCCATCTCTTAGAAGCTTTATGGCTTTCTTTATTTCTTCCTTCGTTGGTCTTTCACCGTTAATTTGTAGCTCTTCTTCTGCTGGCTGGATGTCCGGCGGGTTTTGTGGAGCTGGTCTATTGAGAAGGTCCCCAAAATATTCTGTCCACCTCTTCATTTGCTCTTGTATATTGCTGAGCAGTTTCACATTCTTATCTTTTATGAGGCAACTTGTTTGCTTGTATTTCCCTGTTAGCTTCTTTGTGCTGCTATACAGTTCTCTCATATTTCCTTTGCTGCAGCATCTTCTGCCTCTCTTGCCAACTCCTCAATATACTTCCTCTTGTCTCTTTTGATACTTCTTTTTACTTCTTTGTTTGCTTCTGTGTACACTTCTTGAGCCTTGGCTTTGGAACTTCTGGTTTTGCTTGTGTTTAACTCTGCTTTCTTGTTTTTTCTATCTTTTATCTTATTGATGGTTTCTGTTGTTATCCATGCTTTTTGTTGTCTTTCCCTTTTCCCCAGTATTTCTTCACATGTCTCCTTCCATACCGTTTTGACCTGCTGCCAATAGTCTTCTGTATTCTCTACATCTTCCAACTGTTGGAGCACTTGGAATTTGTTGGATACTGTGACCGCAAATTTGTCTCTTGTTTCTTGATTTCTTAGCTGTCCTACATTAAACTGTTGTCTATAATTTTGCATTGTTGCATATCTCTTGAGTTTCATTTTTACTTTGGCTATCAGAAGATGGTGATCTGATGCCACATCTGCTCCTCTATATACCTTTACATCCTGCAATGATGATCTAAACTTCTTCTTTATGCATATATGATCGATCTGATTTTCTGTTCTATGGTCTGGTGATATCCATGTTGCATTGTGTATTCTCTTATGTGGAAACATGCTTCCTCCTATAGCCAGTTGATTTGAAGCACAGAAGTTTGCGAATAGTTCTCCATTTTCATTCATTACTCCTAGCCCATGTTTTCCCATGACTTCTTCAAATCCAGTATTGACTGTACCTATCTTTGCATTCATGTCACCCATCAAAATTGTGATGTCTCTTCTTTTTACTTTATCCATAATTTCCTGTAGTTTAGTATAAAATGCTTCTTTCACAGACTCTTCTTTGTCATTAGTTGGTGCATAACATTGGATGACATTGACATGAATTTTCTTTTTAGCTGTTTTGAAAATAGCTGTTATCATTCTGGGTCCCACAGCTTCCCATTCAACGAGTGCCCTCTGTGCTTCTCTAGACAACATAAGAGCCACCCCTTCACTGTGGTGTGAACTTTCGTCTTCGTGTCCTGAGGACAGCACCAATTCACCTGTGATGAGTTTCTTCCTGTCTACCCCCTTCCACTTTGTTTCACACATTCCCAGAACCTCGATTTTGTATTCCCTCATTTCTGCTGCTACTTGTGCCACTTTCCCTTGTTCGTTCAATGTCCGAACATTCCAGGTGCCAAATCTGGAAGTTCTCCTAGAAGAAAGAAGGTTAGTCAGCAACACAGACTCCTTTCGGCTTTCTCTGTGTTGCATCATACGCCTCCCCGCGAGAGGACCTTCCCCTGTCTTGGATGGCTGTGTTTTATTTTCTTTATTTGACTTGTCCATATTTGTTGAAGTTTTTTGTGGTTTAAATTTTTTTTACATGATGGGGTAACCGGCCCCATGCCCAACCCTCCTTAGTCGCCTTCTACGACATGCTTGGCAGGGGACAGTGTTACTATTCTTTGCTCCCCTTTCGGGCCCCGGTAACACACGGGTGATATTGGTTTATAGTGGTTCAAAATTTCGGGCTCTTTTGGATTCTGAAGTAACTTCAGTGTCCCCTCTGGATGCTAGAACAAAGAAACACTTGGAAAATATCGCCTGGGCATGGTATTGAAAGCCTCGCCCTCCCCGCCCCCTCCTCCCAGGTAGAGGGAGAGTGGCCATTGTGTGCTGCGTAACGCTTCTCTCTTGGCTGGGCATGTTTCAGCCACCAAAGTGGTGGTTGATTACACTCAGCCTTGAGCAGCCTTAAGGCGGCTAGACACACTGGCGTCGAAAGAGATTCAAGTTAAGAGGGGTGGTTTCTAGCTTCCATTCCAAATCTCGAGAGACGTACATTTTATAACAAGGAATATGAAACCAAAAAAAAACCTGCGATACAAGGCTCACGTGCATACACAAATTCAGTCACTTCAAACCATACTTGTGTAAAAACCAAAGCGCAGGTCAAAAATTAAAGAAATACATTGGAAGTAATCTTGGCCTCCAGAGCAGAGGGGTGGGTCGGAGATACAAAGGGCTGTCCGGGGAGAAAAGAAACCATGAGGGCCCCGGTTAAACATAGCGGACAGTTTGCGTTGCAGAACGCGTCCGTTTCAGGTGTGAACAAGTTTCAACAGAAGATGGTTTGCACACACAAATGAAAAGCCCCGAGAAAGCTAGCACGCAGGAAGGACAAAGTAGGAGTGAAAAAGGGTAGTATAGTCAGGTTCCCTAAGACATGTCCATTTTAAAATTCCAAAACATGTTCATTTTACAGCATACAATAAATTACTCATAAACTGTAGGTACAATGTGGGAAAGGTAAAATATCAAAGTTGGACATTTCTGTACAGTCAAGTAAGATTTGATTGTGTACATTCATAAACCAATAAGTACCAGGTAGAAAAATTTTCTAAAATTGAAACATGTATGTTTATTAGATTGTGTACATAGAACAGATTTTCCCCTACCCAATCTTTATTCATATAAATTCAATAAGTGCATTCTCAATGTGCTGAAAAATTGTTTTTTTTTTTAACAGATGTGTTTTATTATTTACATATATACATTTTAATGAAAAACAACATTGTCAAATGTACACCAGATATTACATAGTAAAGGAAAACGTCGCACATACGCTCTCAAACAAAGGAAAAAATAAACCCTAGGTAGACGCGAGGTTGTCAAACCATAGGCGTCTGGAGATAGAGAGGACGGAGTGGGGCGAGAGGCACACTACTGAAAGCCCCAGGTTGAAGAGTGGTCAGTCTGTTTCCGTCTGCTTTGTTCATAGTGGTGTGTGTGCAGGATCGTTAAGAAACTAGCACGCATTGACACATAGAAAGAAATAAATTTGTGCTGGACCGTGAAATGTAATCTGAAAGGATGTCCCCTGGGACAAAGGAAAGATGTCTTGGTTCATCCAGTGCATATCGCAACAGGGGAAATGAATGGGATCCGAAAAGAGACACTTCTTAGTGGATAGTTTTGGTTATTGAAGTGGTCCCTGTGTGACCGCGTACAACAAGCTTTTATTCACCTTTCATAATGGAGAAAAGAAATATTGAACATTTCATTAAATGTAAATATACATTTATACACACTCGGGAACGCTTACATACACACAATTACAAGAACATTTCACTGCACCTTTTATTATTTTCCCTTTATTTTCCCTAAATTTAAAGGTATGAGCGGTGTAATACCAACGTTAACGACTTCCCGTGAACATACTTAGGGATCAGTTGGCAAGGTCAGACATTGACACTGTTAATGACATCTAGAACTGTGGTCAACATGACCTCCCGCGAATGAATGTGTAGTTGAAAGGGTCGATCTGTAGTACTTGAGAGGATATGGGGACTGGGGGAAGGGAGGGGGTACAGATGGCCGAAAGCGGACTTACGAATGTTAGGATAGACAGAGAATGAGATAGTAGTGAGACGGAGGGAGGGCCGTTGGGGAAAGAAAGAGTCATTTTACGAATCAAGGCTGCCTCTTTAAAGAAGAGGTGCCATCTCAGGGGCTAGTCTAAAAGTGACCTCTCTTGCTTTAGCAGTGATTTTTGGGTTGTGCAAGTTAGTGAAGGTTTCGGTGTAATTTTTTATGGCGTATTTCTGTCCTCTTTTAATCCTTAGATGTAATGGTGGTGCTTGGAGTTTAACTAAATGTTTATATATTGCATTTGTTTTCTGGTGAATTAATTTTTCATGTCCTTGGCTGGCTTGTATGCATGTCTTATAAAATGAGGGCATAGGGCCGAAATGATGGGGGATTGCATTGTTCAGTGGTCTCAGTTTGGAAAGTCTGAGTCCCATGTAATAATGAGCTAGTGTGTGTCATTCTGGGTGTTTGATGATGCTGCCTGTGTGTTTAATTCTGAGTGCCTGGATCTTTGTTTATATGTCTTGAAGGGCAGTCCCTCCGTGTTTCTTTTCTTGTATTAGTGTCTTGTGTTTAATGCTGTAAAATGTGCGCCCAAAAACGAATGCTCTGACCTGTTTGTTTAAATCCGTGATAGTCCGTTTTGGGGGGTCGAAAACTGTGGCAATGTAAAGTAGCTTAAGGAAAATGTATGTATTTACAATTAAACTTCGTCCAAAAATCGTTGTGGTTTTGTATTTGTATCTGTGCAGCATGTCTCGTATTTTGGATGTTAGATTTTTCCATGTGTCTTTGTGTGTGCGATTTGGGTGTGAGGGAAAGGTTATACCATATATTTTGATGTTGTTTGTTGGTGTTAGTCCAAAGGGAAAGTCTGCTTTGTTCTTCCATTTGCCTATGCCTATTATTGTGGATTTTTGAACATTTACTTTTGCTCCGCTACCTTTGCTAAAGTCTGTGAATGTGTTTAGGATAATTTCTATAGACTTTTTGTTGTTTGGTGGGAAAAAGATGGTGTCGTCTGCATAGGCGAGCAACTTTTGTTCACCTTTCCCTTGTATGAAAGTGCCCTTGATAGAGCTGTCTTTTCTGATGTTCTCTAGTAGTGGTTCTAGTGCAAGAACATACAGTAAAGGAGAGAGGGGGCATCCCTGCCTTACAGATCTTGTTAGCCTGATGGTGTTAGTTAATGTATGATTTACTAGCACTTTGCTCTCGGGCTTCATATACAGAATATTAATCCATTGTCTGAAGTGTTCACCTATGTTGCAATGTAGTAATGTTTTGTGGAGGTATGAGTGTGATATTCTGTCAAAGGCTTTCTCCTGGTCAAGGGAAAGAACCAAAGACTGACAATCCTTTTGGTGTATGTAGGTGATTATGTCTCTTATGAAATGTGTGTGTTGATGGATGTTTCTGTTCTGGATGCAACACTGCTGGTCTTCGTGTATGAGGGTCGCCATGAATGGTTTCAGTTTGTTTGTTAGAGCTTTTGTTAAAATTTTATAATCTACGTTTAAGAGTGATATTGGTCTGTAGTTTTTAAGTAGTGTTTTGTCGGAGTTTGGTTTTGGTATTAGAGTGATGTAAGACATGTTTAGGCTTGGTGGGAGTTCCTTATTCTCAAAGGCTTTTTTGTATACTTGTAGTAAAAGAGGCCTTAGGGTAGGGAAGAAGTGCTGGTAGAATTCTGTCGTAAGTCCGTCAGGTCCTGGTGATTTGTCTTTTTGCATTGCATTCACTGCTAGTGTTATGTCTGTTAGTGTCAGTTCAGTGTCTAGTGTTTGTTTGTCTGCGTCAGATAATTTTTTTGTAAATTGCATAAATCTGTCTTGTATATATGGTTGCACATTTTCTTCTGTGTACAGGTTCCTATAGTAACTTTCGAAAGCCTGCACTATATGTTGTGTTTCTGTCTGTGTGGCCCCTTCTAAATTTGTATTATGTCTAGTTGGTGTGCGTCTTCTCTGTTTGCTCTCCGTATCTGTGTTCTAACTACTCCACCAACTACGTCCATATCTGTCAAAATGCAGTTAAAATCACCTCCTAAAATAATATTATGTCCTCTGTATAACAGTGAGTAAGTTGTCTAAGTTTTCGTAAAATTGTGGTTGGTGGTTGTAGTTTGCTGGAGCGTGTATATTCACTATCGTGTATGTGTGTGTGTTGTTTCCTACCTGGGCGATGGTTATTTTGCCCTTGCTGTCTCTGTTTGTCCTAAGTATATCCCACCTGTCTGATGTTTGTAGTATTGCTGTTCTCGAACCTGTGTTGTGTATGGCTAAACTAAAACAGGAATGTCGTAGCCCTATCTGGGTTGTGATTTGTAATGCATATCTTTTGTACGAAGAGATCACCTTTAACTGGGAAAGTCAATTAGTTTCTTTTCATCCTGTAAGGAAAAATGGTAATGTTCCACATAGGCATGAATTCACTTCACGCGCAAAATCCTTTAGAGCACGAAGTTTCCTGTAGAACCAATAAGTCAGTCGTGTCGATGATTGTAGACTATACAATCCTTAGTAGACAAAAATTTTTGTACGCTCGGGAACCTTGAAGCAAATTCACGTAGAAAAGTTCAGCATATTATGACGTGATTAGCTCCCTTGCGATTCTGGCATAGGTTTCAATTTTGATGTTGTTTGTTGGTACAAGCCCAAATGGAAAGTCTGTTTTGTTTTTCCATTTGCCTAGGCCCATTATAGTTGATTTCTGTACGTTGACTTTAGCTCCGCTACCTTTACTAAAGTCTGTGAATGTGTTTAGAATGTTTGCAATAGACTTGTCGTTTGGTGGGAAAAAGGTGGTGTCGTCTGCGTAAGCAATCAACTTCTGCTCACCTTTCCCTGGTATAAAGGTGCCCTTAATAGAGCTGTCCTTTCTAATTTTTTTCAGCATGGGTTCTAGTGCTAGAACGTAGAGTAGGGGTGAGAGAGGACACCCCTGCCTGACGGATCGCGTTAGCCTGAAAGTGTTGGTAAAAGTGTGATTTACCAAAACCTTGCTTTCGGGCTTCGCGTAAAGGATTTCAATCCATTTCCTAAAGTTTCCACCTATGTTGCAATGTAGTAGTGTTTTGTGAAGGTATGAGTGTGATATTCGATCAACAGCTTTCTCTTGATCGAGAGATAGGATTGACGACTGACAATCCTTCTCGTGTGTGTAGGTGATAATGTCTCTTATGAAATGTGTGTGCTGGTGAATATTTCTATGTTGAACGCTACACTGCTGGTCTTCGTGTATGAGGGTGGTCATGAATGGTTTTAGTTTGTTTGTTAGCGTTTTTGTTAAAATTTTGTAGTCTAATGTTTAGGAGAGATATGGGTCTGTAGTTTTTAAGGAGTGTTTTGTCTGCGTTGTCTTTGGGTATGAGAGTGATGTATGACATGTTCAAGCTTGGCGGGAGTTCTTTGTTCCCGAAACATTCTGTGTATACTTTTAATAGAAGGGGGCCTAAGATGGGAAAAAAGAGTTGATAAAATTCTGCTGTGAGTCCGTCTGGCCCTGGTGATGTCTTTTTGCATAGTGTTTATTGCGAGTGTTATGTCTGTAAGTGTTAGCTCGGCGTCTAGACCTTGCTTGTCGTCATCTGATAGTTTCTTTGTAAAGTGCATAAATGTATCTTGTATGCGTGACTGGACGTTTTCTTCTGTGTACAGGTTTCTGTAGTAATCTTCAAAAGCCTGTACTATGTTTTGTGTTTCTGTCTGTGTGGTTCCGTCTAGATCTACTATTTGCCCTATCTGTCTGCAGCGTTGTATGTTTTGTTCTATTGCCATGTATTGTTTACTGGGCGTTTCTTGTGTGATTGTGTTCAGTTTCGTCCGTAGTAGGGCGCCCTGAAACCTATGGTGCTTGTATTGTTGTAGCTGGTCTTCTAATGTGAGGATGCTGGGTGAATTTCTGTCTCTTTGTTTTGTAAGCTGTATTGCATCCTCTACTAGTTTCTCTTGCTTTATCCTATCCTTGTGTATCCTAGCTGACATTAACTGCGTTTGTTCACGTATTGTATTTTTTAGTATTTCCCAGTGGTGTTGTATGTTTTCTGTTGGCACCTCAGTTGTGTATGTAAGAATGAGTTGAGTCATATGCTCAATGTATGTTTTGTTTTGGAGTAAAGTGTTGTTGAATTTCCAGTGTGGAGAGCGTTTGAAATGCGTGCTTGCATGAGTAGAACTAATGGTTGCGAGTACTGCTTTGTGGTCTGTAAACTTTAGAGTTTCTGGTATGTATCTGGCTTGAATTGTGTGGTGTGTCTAATCTTGAGGCTCTGTTGTGTGTTTTGTTTGCGTGTGTGGTGTCCGTGCTTTGGGGATGTGCGTGTCTGTATGCGTCTGTTAGGCTGTGGGTGTCTATTATGGTCTGTAATATGTCTAGTTGGTGTGTGTCTTCTCTGTTGGTTCTTCTTATCTGTGCTCTAACCTCACCACCTATCAGATCCATATCTGTCAAAACACGGTTAAAATCCCCACCTAATATAATGTTGTGTCCCCTGTATAAGTGTGTGAGTAAGTTATCTAGGCTATCGTAAAATTGCGGCTGATGACTGTAGTTTGCTGGGGCGTGTATGTTAACTATCGTGAATGTGTGTTTTTTGTTTCCTACGTGAACTGGCTATTTTACCCTCGTTGTCTCTGTTTTTCCTAAGTATTTCCCACTTGTCCGATGTTTGCAGTATAGCTGTTCCTGAACCAGTGTTGTGAATGGCTAAGCTAAAACAAGAATGCCTTAGTCCTAACTGGGTTGTGATCTGTGATGCGTGTTCGTCTGTGTGTATGTTGGTTTCTTGTAGAAGCATAAAATCTGGTTTGTGTTTATGTATGAGTGGTATGATGTGTTGTAGTTTGGCGCGGGCGCCACTTATATTTATACTTAACAATACAATATCCGACGCCATTTTTAAAAAAGACTAGACATACGTACATCTGTGTTAGGGCTACTTGGGGCAGAGTGCCGCCTTTGTCTCTTCTTGTCCCTGCGAGTAGTGACAACCGTGAAGTCATCCTCTGCTTGTTGGCACCTTGACGCTTGAGCCTTCTTGCTCTGCTCCGGCACTACTGCAGCTTTTCGTGGTAGGTGGTGTTCACTTAATGTCAATGTAGTGAATTTTTTGTACGAAGAGATCACCCTTTTTTTTTTTTTTAATGTGTTTGCTACTTTTCTTTGTAGCACGCCCCTTTCAACCATCTACCATGTACATGGAGTTGTTGGTTATATCAGGACGTGTTTCCTTTGTTGTACTATGTTTTTGTTTGTATTTATTTTATACTATATTATCTCTAGTAGGTATTTTTCCTTTTTTAGTTATAGTTCAAAATGGTTTTTTTTTAAAAAAAAAAACCAAAATATGCTATTTTCTAACCTAGTATGTTTTTATTTTACCTGGATGGTTTATTTGGTTAATCTGTATGTATCTGGGGGGAGTCTTTCACCAGTTTGGACTACTGGCTCGGATCCTTATTTATTTTTTATTTATTTTTATATGTTAGCTTTAGTTTTTGTAATATAGTGTTTTATTAACTTTTGCATTTCTGAAGGGGTCTTTGTGCCTATGAGGTTTTCTACCCTCATTTTAACCTTGTGGTTTCTACAGTATGTCTTAATGTTTTGCCTCTGTTAGTCATATTTCTTGCAGTCCATCAGAAAGTGTCTAATTGTGTTTGGTTCTTGACACTCTTCACATGTGGGTTCCTCAATCATGAAATATTCCGTTCCAAGCTTCTTCTTCTTCTTTGATCCATAACCACCAGCCGTCAAAGCAGTCAGTGGCCATCACGCCTGGTGGTGTCACTTGTAGGGCAGCAACAGATTGATTCCACTTTGCTCGGTCGGCGGCCATCCTTCGTACAGTGCCCCAACTGTGGTTCATTCTTTGCATTTCAGCTTCCACAGTTCTCCGCCAAGTTGTTTTTGGTCAGCCTCTCTTTCTCTTTCCCTCGGGCGTCCATAGCATAGCTGTTCTTGTGATGGTATCAGGGTCCCTTCTGAGGATGTGGCCAACCCAACTCCAGCGTCTGCCAGCTATGATGGTGTGCATGTCCTCCTGGTTACTCCGAATAAGTAGTTCTTGGTTGCTGATGGTGTTTGGCCAAAAGATTCAGAGAATTTTCCTTAGGCATATTGTGTGGAAGGAGGACAGTTTCGACATTTCCTTCTCTGTTACTCTCCAACATTCCGCACCATAGAGAAGTACAGAAAGTACACAGCTCTCATACAGTCTTAATTTGGTGTTTGTGCTGTACTGGGAAGACTTCCAAATGTTGTTGAGAACAGCAAAGGCTGTTCTCACTTTATTCATTCTGTTGTTAATGTCCTTGCTTGTTCCGCCGTCAAGTGTTACTATGCATCCTAGGTAAGTAAATGTGTCTGTCTGTTCTAACTTCTGGTTCCTTACTGTTATTGGCTCAGGATTGCCCACATTTAGTGTCATGACCTCTGTCTTCTTCAAATTGATGTTCAGGCCAACCTGCTGGCCATACTTATTCAGTCTATCAGTTTTGTCTTGAATGTGTTGATGTGAATGCGCGAGTAGTGCAATGTCATCTGCATATTCCAGGTCTTCCAGTGTAGAAAACGTTGTCCATCTAATTCCTCTTGGACTGCCCTCCGTTGTCTGGCACATCACCCAATCTATGACTGTCAAAAATAATGTTGTTGATAAGGGGCATCCCTGTCGTACTCCTGTTTTCACTTCGAAAGTTACATTACTCGATCCAACACTGCACGTAAAGTTAGAATAGAGGCTTTTTATGATGGAAACAATGCGGCTGGGAATTCCATAAGCCCTCAGAATTTTCCATAGGCTGTCCCTGTGTATGCTGTCGAAAGCCTTTTCAAAATCAACAAAGTTAATGTACAGCTGTCTCTGCCATTCTGAGCTTTTTCTTCTTCTTCTTTGATCCTTAGCCGCCGACCGTCAAAGCAGTCAGTGGCCATCACGCCTAGTGGCGTCTTGTAGGGCAACAACAAATTGATTCCACTTTGCTTGGTCGGTGGCCATCCTTCGTACAGTGCCCCAACTCTGGTTCATTCTTTGCATCTCATCCTCCACAGTCCTCCGCCAGGTTGTTTTTGGTCGGCCTCTCTTTTGTTTTCCTTCAGGGGTCCAAAGCATAGCTGTTCTTGTGATGGCATCGGGGTCTCTTCTGAGAACATGACCAACCCAGCTCCAGCGTCTGCCAGCTATGATGGTGTGCATGTCCTCTTGCTTGCTACGAGTAAGCAGATCTTGGTTTGTGATGGTATTCAGCCAAAAGATTCGGTGAATTTTTCTTAGGCATGTTGTGTGAAAAGAGGACAATTTTGACATTTCCTTCTCTGTAACTCTCCAGCATTCCGCACCATAGAGAAGCACAGAAAGCACACAGCTCTGATATATCTTAATTTTGTGCTTGTGCTGTATTGGGAGGACTTCCAGATGTTGTTTAGGCTAAAGAAGGCTGTTCTTGCCTTATTCATTCTGATGTTGATGTCTTTGCCTGCCCCGCCATCTGGTATTACTATGCTTCCTAGGTATGTGAAGGTATCTGTCTGTACCAATTGCTGATTCCTTACTGATATGGGCTCAGGGTTGCTCACATTGAGCGTCATGACCTCAGACTTCTTTAAATTGATGTTCAAGCCCACCTGCTGGCTAAACTTATTGAGTCTATCCGTTTTTTCCTTGATGTGTTGATGTGAATGTGCTAGTAGTGCATTGTCATCTGCATATTCCAGATCTTCCAGTGTAGAAAATGTTGTCCATCTTATTCCTCTTGGACTGCCCTCTGTTGTCTGGCGCATCACCCAGTCTATGACTGTTAAAAATAGAGTGGTTGATAAGGGGCATCCCTGTCGTACTCCTGTCTTCACCTCAAAGGTTAGGTTGCTCTGCCCAACACTACACGTAAAGTTGGCATAGAGGCTTTTTATGATTGACACTATGCAGCTTGGAATTCCATAAGCCCTCAGTATTTTCCATAAACTGTCCCTATGTATGCTGTCAAAAGCCTTTTCAAAATCAACAAAATTAATGTAAAGCTGTCTTTGCCATTCTGAGCACTGTTCTATAATGTTCCTGAGAGTGAATATATGATCAACACATCTTCTGTTCTTTCTGAAACCCGCTTGTTCTTTCCTCAGTTTATGGTCAACTGCTTTTGAAATTCTCTGGATGATTATCCTGCCTAGTATTTTGCTGGGAACTGAGAGGAGGGTAATTCCTCTCCAGTTGTTGCAGTCTGCAAGGTCGCCCTTCTTGGGCAATTTGACAATTATTCCTTTACTCCACTCTGTTGGTGTTGTCTCAGTTTCCCAGACTTGTGCAAATAGTGGTTCTAATAGTTCTGCTGCTAGTTCAGGGTCTGTTCCAAGCTTGAGCCTCAGCAATTTTTTATTAATTGGTGTTTTTAGTTCATCTTTTATTTGACATTTTTTGCTTGGTTTTTTAGGATTTGATATGAGAATCTTGCTTTTTTTACTTTGGTCCCATGCTGTTACCCACTCTTTAGTTATTGCTTGAGCAATTAAGCTCTTAATTTCAAACTTCCCTAAGCCTACTTCAATTTTGTTATGGCTAGTTCTCCCCCCTTTGGCTTCTTCGTCTGCAAGCTCATTTCCTGCTATCCCCATATGTGATGGTATCCATGTTAGTGTTGCACTGCATCCTATAGTTTGTAGATATGTATTAACCTGTAGTATTTCCTCTATAATATCTGGCCTGCTACATTCATTTCTGTTTCTGATAGCTAATACTGATGATAGGGAATCTGTGAGAATGGTTACTTTTTTTGGTGGATTTTCTGCAGCTATTTCTAGAGCTTTTAGGATTGCCACTAATTCTGCTGTAAAGATGGATGTATTACCTGTTACTTTGTATCTTTTATAAATTTTTAATTTTGGTATTGCTATTCCTGCTCCTAATTGTCCTTCTTCATCTTTTGACCCATCTGTATATATAGTTAGGCTATTATTTATATACCGTTCTATGCACTCTAGTGTTTTACTTTTTGCTGAGATTATGTCGTTAGATTTGTTTATGATCTTTGATAAGTGGGAGTCAGTTTCTGGCACTTTTAATTCCCATGGTGGGATCTTTGCTTTATACTAAGCACGTATTAAATAGGTCTGGGTATTGATCCACTTCATCCATTGTTTTCCACCCTTACGGGTATCTATTATGGTTTAATGGAATGTGGCCTATGTACTGGTTACCCCTATCAAAGGTTTTGTGTGCTGGGTGAGTTGGATTTTTTGCCACTCTTGCCCAGTAGCTGAATCTCAGTTCTTTTCTCCTTAGCTCCAGGGGTATAATGCCTAGCGCTACTTCTAGTGCCTCTGCTGATGTTCCCTTTGAGGCACCTGCTATTATTGACACTGCCTGGTTTTGGACTGTCTAGTTTTTTCTTATTGCTTGGGGCGGCTGATGCATGGACAACACTGGCATAGTCAAGTTTGCCTCTAATAAATGATTTATAGAAGGTTAACATTGTCTTATTGCAGGCGCTCCAACCACTTCCTTTCATATATCTTAGCATGTTAATAAGTCCCCTACTGCTTTGCACTAATAGGTCTATGTGTTTGTTCCAGTTTAGTTGCTGGTCTAGTACCATACCAAGAAATCTAGTTGATTTTGCTGTGCATACTTTTTGCTCATTAATGTTTATGTCAATTATATTGTTTTTAATTACACGCCCTCTGCTGAAAATCATTCCTATGGTTTTTTTAACGTTTAGATTAAATCCCCACTTGTTCATTCAGTTCATCCATCTATTTGTTTTTGTACTGTTTTATAGAGGAATGGGAGATTTCTTCCCATTCTCCATATCGCAGCGTCATCTGCAAACTGAGATAGGTTGTTTTTTAAGTCTTTAAACTCGTCGCCTAGGTCGTTGACCATAATCGTAAAAATAGATGGCGATATTACTGATTCCTGGGGGATTCCATTCTGTTGTTCATACACCTCAGATCTATCATTGTTTATTTGTACCGTGAAGTATATATCCTGCAGGAAGTTTTCTAAATAATTGTAAGTTCTGCCTACTATACCTAATTTCCTGATTTTATGTAGTGCACCCTCCCTCCAACACTCATCATATGCTCTTGCTACATCAAGGAATATTGCTACTGTCTTTTCATTCCTTTTGAAGCCTGTTTTAACATCATGTTCCAGCCTCAACAGTTGCTCTATTGTACTATGTTGGCTTCTAAAGCCTGCCTGGGTTGGACTGTACAAATTATGCTTTTCTAAATGAAACTTTAGTCTGCTGTTGACTATTGTTTCTAGAATTTTTCCTAGATGCGATGTTAACGATATTGGCCTGTATGAGCTGACATCATGTGTTTCCTTATCTGGCTTTAGTATGGGGATGACTACTGCTGTCTTCCATGAACATGGTATTTTTCCCGTGTGCCAGATTTTGTTGTAGAGGGATGCAATCACCCTTAGAGTTGTATTTGGTAACTGGGAAAGTCAATTAGTTTCTTTTCATCCTGTTAGGAAAAATGGTAATGTTCCACATAGGCTTGAATTCACTTCACGCGCAAAATCCTGTAGAGCACGAAGTTTCCTGTAGAACCAATAAGTCAGTCATGTCGATGATTGTAGACTATACAATCCTTAGTAGACAAAAAATCTGTACGCTCGGGAACCTTGAAGCAAATTCACGTAGAAAAGTTCAGCATATTATGACGTGATTAGCTCCCTTGCGATTCTGGCATAGGTTTCAATTAATGTGTTGTGTCCCTTTATGAAACCATGTTGCATTACAGAAAGTTATTGTTTGACATTTGCAAAAAACTGTCTCGACCTTCCAGAAATATCGCTTCTCGGTCTTTTGGCTAAGGTCAAAGTGTCTTAGCCAGGGCCGGGATCACACAAAATGTACACATATAACTCAATAAAGTCAATAGACCTCACTTTGAGCCCCAGAAGGGGTATTAAAAAAAAACCCATTGTCCTTGCAAAAACACAACGAAAAAAAATGTGTTCCTTTGCAACTGTTAAATTCTCAAACAAATTTAAACATCAAAAATAACAAGTCCATGGCAAACAGCCTGTCTGAGCCTGATCATGCATCAAATCTGTAATCACTCTTGACAACTTTTGCCTGTCTATCTTTATACTTGGCTTTTTACTCCCTCCGTTTCTTGCACAAATCGTCAGGCGCAGGAGATCTTGCTCGTTTTTCTCCTGTGGTGGCAGGGACCCTTGTGGCAGACTGCATTTTTACCACTGCTTTCACATCTGTTGTTGCATATCATGGTCCTGCGCTTCTTTTGATAAGATTAATAAGGCTCAATTCAGAAAAGTACTGATCTATCTGGTTGTTGGATTTCATTTCATTCAGAACTTCCATTACAGTCACTACATCGCTGAGATGTCTGGCGTAGATGTCATCAAGAATTGCAACTATCTCTGTGCTTTCATCCACTTTTTTTTTTTTTAATCCGTAGATTATTTTAATTAAAACAAACAAACACACAAACAACTGCAAATCCAAATGCCCAGTAGATAACCTCAAAAGACTATCATCTCTGGGTCACAAGTAAACGGAAGTAAGCTGATTGATTCCCCAGTCTAGGCAGTACCATCATCTCTGATCCTTTTTGGCTCACCAGTTTCAGGAGGAATACTCGTAGACTTCCCCAGTCTAGAAGCATGTCCTGAGGAAAATCCCACAGCATGGAATCCCGCACGGATAACTACAGTCACATTGGCTACGCCATAGGGGCGTCCATTCGTTCGGATGGGGTTCGCTACCCAATTGTCTGATCTGGTGGTATTGATTTGCCCAGAAGCTCGCAATTGGTTCGAAACATCCGATAGTGCTATTATTCCAACAGTGTGCTGATTGAAGAGGTCATCCAACGCGGTGACTAAACCTGCTGAGTCAGCAGATTCCACAGATGTTACCAAAGGGGTGGTGGGTGGTATGTTGTTGGAGGTTGGAGGAGAAAGGTCAGTATAGGATTCTGTGGATGCACTTGAAGCTGACGGCAGGGGAACCGAAAGTGCAGATGACCTGGTAAGGAAAGAATCTGAATCAGATGATCTGAATGGCTCTGATTGTCTGGATTCGGGTGTTTCATCAGAAGTATGAGTAACATCTGATGTTTCGGTCGAGGTTGTACGATTGGATGACTCAGATGGTGTTCACTTAATGTCAATGTAGTGAATCTTTTGTACGAAGAGATCACCTTTAACTGGGAAAGTCAATTAGTTTTGTTAAGGCCGCCTCGCTCTCGGTCCAGTGTTAAGTTAGGATCAAACAGGTGTAGTGTTATTTGGGTCAGGTCACCAAATATTGAGGCGCTGACAAGGTGCAATGTTGACACTAACTCAAACGCCATACATGACTGTCAAATGTGTAGTACTCGTAGATGTATGTAAGTTGACATCAGGTTATACAGTAGACTCGAATGTGTAAGGGATCTTGACAAGTTCACAGGACACACACTCCATCACATGTAGAAGTCAATTAAGTGTTGACTAACGACTGATGACATTTCAATCATTTATTACGAGACTGATAATGTGTTATTCTGTGTTGTTATTATTTTTCTTCACACTATCCTTGGACACCCGAACCAAGGTAGACGCTCTCAGATGTCGGAGGTGATGGAGATGAAGAGGTAGGGTGTCTCTGGACTGGTTTGCGTGGGTGGTGCGCTGACATTATGTATGGAGGGATGATATGGATAAAGTTCCACCCAGAGCAACTGTATACTCGTTACATGGCGTCACACTGACTCACGACGAGGAAGCGAAAAAATAACAGCTGGTGACGTTTCCAAACATTTATTAGGATGCCACAATAGGTACACTGACAATCAATCACAAGCAATGTAGGGCATATCAATCAGCATAATGTAAAGTTCCTCAGTAAATTGTGCATTCAAGTAAGCTGATCTCATAGATATGTTAGTTTCAGCAGGTTCAGCTCAAACATTAGCAATATGCGAGTTAAGCAACTCTTTCCTGATACAAATGGATCATATAAATATAGGCAAGTCTCAATACAAGCCGCACGGAAATGGCGGGTTATGAATCCAGTTCACGTTGACCTTCTGTGGACATATTTTCTAAGTCTAACCTTCGTAGAGGCATCTCCGCTGGCATAGCGAAGTTCGAGGAACATAATAATAACTGTTCTGTGGGCATAAGTAGCCTGAAACATAGATATATCAGGTATAGAGATATCTGGTGTACTTATAATAACAGAGTCTCTCCTCTGCCTGACGATGCGAATGAGTCGAACAACAAAGTCTAACTTCACCGGCTACAGGACAAAGTAGGAGGAGCGATTACCTTTGTGTTCGAGAACACCACAATTCCAACCGTCTCCAGACGTTAGAATTAAACACATGGGACTAATGTTAATAGACCTGCCATCAAATTCACAAAAGGTTTTTCCCATGATGAAAGAAAAACTCGGGGACATCAGAACATGTCTTGCCCCGTACACAGATCACATCTCGACATGACGGAAGTTCCTTTTTTTTTAAAAACACACCCAGTCTGGGCATGCGCTAAAGTTAACTTTGAACTATATTCAAGTGGGACAACTACATATTTACTTTCATTCGAAGCAAAAAATAAGTATTCGCCCTTTGACTAGAGTTCTAATCTTAGACCCAAAATATTATTAACAAATATTTTCAAATATACACAAGCATACAGACAAACAAATATCTTTCTATATATATATCTCTATTCATTGCCAATACAAGAATCTGTGCGTAACAGACTACCACACCCCCCGGGAAAAAAAAATGAAACTTTTTTTTTTTTTAAATACATCTAGGAGCAACATACAATAGGCTCACAACGCATGAAAAATGCGCAGATGAAAAGTATTACAAATAAATATAACGCCTAATGTAAGGCTAAGTCGTCATATGAATCGACTAGTGAACAGTGAGTTGCTGCACTATTGTGATAAATTTCTTTGGGCAGCCGTATTTTGCCATGATCTTCCATAGACCCTCTCTACTGACCGCATCGAACGCCTTTTCAAGTTGATGAAAGCTGTGTACAGGTCACAGTGCTGTTCTTGGCATTTTTCTTGTAGCTGTCTTGCAGCAAACACCATATCTGTGGTTCCACGTTCTTTCCGGAATCCACACTGACTTTCAGGTAAAAGACCTTTGTCAAGATGAGCCGTAAGGCGATTCAAAAGGATTCTGGCAAATATCTTCCCAGCGATTGATAAAAGAGAGATGCCTCGATGATTGTTACAGTCTTGGCGATTACCTTTATGTTTATATAGATGTATAATTGACGCATCTTTGAGATCGTGTGGGATGGTTTCACTCTGCCACATTTGCTGGAAGATCATGTGAAGTTTCTCTATCAGAACTGCACCGCCATCTTTATAAACCTCAACAGGAATTGAATCGGAGCCAGGGGCCTTTCCACTAGACAGTTGACGAATCGCTTTTTTAGTTTCCTCCAGAGTTGGTACATCATCTAATGCTTCATTTATAGGAATTTGGGGCAGGCGGATGATGGCTTCGTCATTAATAGATGATGGCTGGTTCAGAATATTATTAAAATGTTCAGCCCAGCGTTGGAGCATTTTTTCCTTGTCTGTAATTAGTGTTTTTCCATCTGCATTAAGGAGGGGAAATGATCCTGATGATGTTGGACCATAGACCGCTTTGAGTGCAAGGTAAAAATTTTTCAAGTCATGGCTGTCAGCAAAGCCTTGGAGCTCATCTGCTTTATTACTCAGCCATGAATCCCGCATCTGGCGTAGTTTATGTTGGACTATTCTACGCATGTTGTTGAAAGCGTCTTTCTTGGATGTAGATTTTGGATCATTTAAATATCCTTTATGGAGATGGTGTTTCTCAGCCAACATCTGCTTTATATCATCTGAGTTCTCATCAAACCAGTCATTTTGTTTCTTGATGGAAGGACCCAGGACCTCTGTAGCAGTGTTGTAGATCTGCTCACTTAGGGCTGCCCAGTTTGTTTCCACACTTTGGCCGTCTAGCGAGATAGATTTGAGACGGTCTTCTAAGGTGTCAGTAAATGCCTGTTTGATTTTTGTCTTCTTTAGTTTGGTGACATCCAGCCTCTTTTGAGTTTTCTTCCCCTGAGGGCGCCTGGCTGGTTGGATACGAATTTTAAGTTTAGATACAATGAGGCGATGATCAGTCCAACATTCGGCACCACACATGGACTTGGTCACCCGGACATCTTGCCTGTCCTTCTTCCTAAACAATTACATAGTCAATTAAGTGCCAATGCTTTGAGCGAGGATGCATCCAGGAGGTCCTGTTGCGGGTAGGAAGTCGAAAAATGGTGTTGGTGATAAGGAGGTCATGTTCTGCGCAAGTCTGGAGGAGAAGAAGTCCATTGCTGTTACAGCGACCCACGCCGTACCTTCCAATAGTGCCATTCCAGAAGATGTTATCTGAGCCTACTCTTGCATTAAAGTCACCAAGAATGATGAGCTTATCTGCTTTAGGAACTGATGCAATGACTGCATGTAGTTCTTCGTAAAACTTATCCTTGACGTCATCCTGGTTTGTCATAGTTGGTGCATACGCGCTAATGATGGTGGCATGTTTTCTTCCATAAAACAGGGGGATCTTGACCGTCATCAGTCGGTCATTTATTCCCTTTGGGGGCCCCGCTAACTTGCTGACAATTGCTGTTTTGATTGCAAATCCAACCCCTGCTTCTCGTCTTTCTTCAGTTCCTCTTCTGCTCCAAAAGAATGTATAACCTGCACCCTTTTCGTAAAGTTGGCCCTTGCCTGCAAGTCGAGTTTCACTCAGTGCTGCTATGTCAATGTTGTACCTGGCCAGATCTCTCCCAATCAGGGCAGTTCATCTCTCAGGTCTGTTTGCGTTTAAGTCTTTGTCAAGGAGAGTGCGCACATTCCATGCGCCTAGAATGAGGGGGAAAAATCTGTCCTTTCTTTTTCTTATATGTCGCCCGCCGAAGTAGAGTACCCACCAACCGCGGTAAGCTGGTTAGGTAATGGTGGAGCAGGCAATGTTTAGGGCACCTTTTCTAGCCCCTTCCTCATGCCATGGAGGTGAGCAGTGCTTTCCTAAAGAGGGCTGCTCAGACACTCAGGGGGCTGCCGAATCCCACTGCTGCTCCGATCAGTGGAAGACGACCATATGGCCTGAGCCGCCTGTGTGTAGGTCTGCGACTAAGACTGCCAGCGTACCCACGCCTGCCGCTTCGCTGCTCGCCCATCGCCACAGGACTTGTTGTGAGTGGATGGATGAATGGATGAAAGAGTGACTTGCGCTGTGATTTGGATTAAAGTGAGGAAGAGTTGCGCAATTCATCGACCTCACTCTCTCGCCTGGGTCCATCTCAATCCAGTGGCAAGACGACTGGAGATGAAGTCAGGTGCAGTGGATGACCAGGGCTTTCTACGTGCCTCGCCGTGCTCCTTACGCTCCACAGCGCGTTGCTGGTAATCGCCGTCATGCCCGTTGAACCAACAGGTGGTTTCTTCCGCGCAGTCTATCGAATCCAGTCTTCGCATGCATGGGTAGGCAGACCCTAACTCACCGAAGGTTTATAACCATTCGGCTACCCTCACCTAGTTTAGCCGGCCTGTCAAAGCCGTTGCCCAGGGGGTGGCCGCTGTCACATGCTGACAGCTACGAGGAGCCACAGATGAGAGCTGGATGCCAGGTTTGGACCAAAGGTGGCCGAGCTGTCCTGAAAAGGGCATGACAGCTCCTTCACCAGAGGTACTACCAATACCTGACTTCCCAACTCATTATAAAGATAAATGGACTTGGAGGACCTGAAGTTCAGGCTTTAAAGTAGATCCACAACAACACTCATATAAAAACTGAAGACAAATGAATGAATTTTCAAAAAAGAAACAACTCTGCTGGGAGTTGAATGCAGAATATTTGCTTGGAAGGCATATATTCTGATTACTAAACCACTATCCACCTTGCTATATGTGATTTTTTAAATCTAAACTATTTTAATGATTGCCTTCATCATTCAGAATTAGTTTGTTGAAGACATACCAAGAAAATTATACGATAAGAAAATTAGCAATGAGGAAAA
Source organism: Oreohelix idahoensis (assembly GCA_024509875.1). NCBI lineage: Eukaryota > Metazoa > Mollusca > Gastropoda > Stylommatophora > Oreohelicidae > Oreohelix > Oreohelix idahoensis. The sequence continues at coordinate 20,843 of JAMPIV010019929.1, read as the reverse complement.
TATAAAATATTTAAATACATTTGTTAAAAAAAACAAGGCTGACAAGGTGTATCCATAAGAGATTTGTGCTCAGAAGGAAAATTTAAACTTACCAGAACATACTACATGAAGCACATTTTACAAAATACTCTTATTTCTGTTTGTTCTAGCAACGTATTTACGTACAGTTTTGTCATATGAGAGCTTCCTTGCAATGTCATTTTCTAGAGACAATATGCATAAAAAATTTAAGCGCTCTTCAGTCAAGGTAGACCGAAATTTGTTTTTTTTTTAAATAAAGTATAGCTTTGAAAAATTCCTTTCTGCTTCACAGCTCGTGATGGGCATTGTCAAGTGCAGCTTAAGCGCAGTAGTAATATTGGGGAATACTTCAATTAGGTGTTGCTCACAAATAAGCTGAAGAACTTCTGGGCATTGCATTTTAGATGGCATGTTTTCTTCTGTGTTCTGGGATTTCCTAAGGTGCAAATATTCTTTGAACTGATAACTCTCGTTTACTAATTTGTGGTCAGTACCATCTTTGTAATATTATAAGTTTAATACTGTTCTCATTAATTTCAGAATTGTTCACCAATTCTGAGTGGAACTTGAACCTTTTCACAATCTGCTCATATGGGTCAATCCTCTTGCGTAACTGGATTATCAAGCAGTCACAGAGTTGATATAGAACTTCTATCCTAAATTTGTCAGCTCCTCTCAAAGAAGCAATACCACTTGTTCCATCTGAAAATTTCCTTGTAAAAATGCATCAGTGATATCTTCTGTCGTGTAGTGTGTACTGGGGCAACTACGACAGTAGTTTTTGCCAGGAATAGCCTATGAGATATAAGGTATAAGGTCTCTAGAAATTGGCTCGTTAAGAAAGAATAAAGACCTATTCGAGATAGGGACAAGAAGACGGGAATATGAATGCTTTCCACTGGACAGTGTTTTCTAATTAATTATGGAAAGAGTTCTGTTTCCCCACGACCTTAGCTTATGCCCTTAGATCCCATAAAAGAAAAAGCCCCCAACCTCATCTGAGTAGAGAAATGTTCCTACATGTGAATATGTAACACCAACAGCACGAGTGATACAGTAACAAACTAGATAATGATCAACCAATTGTTGGGTTTATTAATTAAATAAACACACATATAGGGTTAGTAATGGTTAGAACATGATAGTGGTAAAAGACGATTCACACAAAACACACAGATGAGATATTAAAATTGCAGGTAATTAAGTAATAGTTAATTAAGAATGAACTGGTGTAAAGCGAAATTATGATGATGTGATATGATACGTGTTACAAAAATGGTGAGTAGTCTACACAGTCCATGTGTCTCTAAATGCTTCTCATGGATACGATGATTCACATGTAGGCATAATATGTCCCAAGTTGTTATGCGTTATGTCGAGTGGGGTATCTCTAAGTCGAGGACGTTCTGATGAAAACTGTTGTCGGACTGAGAACGTTGACGAGAGATATATATATATTCCTTCACTGTTTGAGTATATCTCTGTAGTGTTGATCAACAGTTAATAGCTGTCATATGAACAAAAGGTCTGTTGTCTAATCTCCCGAGGGTACTGGCCGACTGGATATCTTCACGAAATGTTAGTGATATGTAGACTCATTATCTAGCGTATTTAGTCGGGATTCATAAAATATACTTTAGAGTCTGCTTCATAGAATGCGCTTAAGAGTGTGTTACACTTGGTATAAATATGAGATTCCACTTTTGAGCTCTTTTGCTTGACTTCAGATAATAATGATCTCGAGTGATTAGAACTTGTGATAACTCTGTATTGAACTTGTGATAACTCTGTATTGAACTTGTGAGCCAGCAGTATATGGGTGACGAAAAATGCTGCGTCCACCTTCTGACTTGTGGGTGAGACAATATTCCTTTTTAATTGAGGAATGAAAGATGTCCTATGACGAATTCTGCTAGCCAAATGTCCGTTTTTGATAACTTATTTCTGGTTAGACGTCAGACACATTGCGTGTAGACTCTGATGAACTTAAGACACACAAAAGTCTTCGTAAGTTTTTCACATTTAACATTACTGGTTGACTTTCATTCATACTACTGCTCATTATTGATCTCTCTCTGAGTTTGATTCTAATGATGTTAAATATCTTGTGCATGAGAGACTGTGATGATGATGAAGGTGAAGTATGAACTAATAATTACCTCCTATCATCCCATCATCTTCTAGGAAAATTTTCTGATTTTATTAATCAGTTATGAAAAGAATTAATTGAAACTCTATCTTTCGCACATTTAGCTGTGAGGTTAAACTAAACAAAGAATAAGAAAATGTTGTAATAATCTGTACAAGATCTACTAACCTTATTTTCCCTTCGCAAAATCCTTTACGAACACAATTCACCACAGAAATGAATTATTATCCACTCTGAATAAACATGTGTATTTAGGCTAGGCATTTTAGGGATTGTATCTCTGCCTCACAATGTAAAACCTGGACTCCTCTCTCTAGCAAGCTACGCGGTAGATTATATTTCTGGAAGTCCAATGTGGGTTTCTTAGACCCGTGACGTACAGCTCCGCCCATACAACCAATCCTTAATAGCCCCTCTGGTCACTCATTCACAGGATCGCTCTTGTCCCTTGTCAGTCCAAACGTGGGTGTGGTAATTCGCGACCAACTTTCGTTGCCTGGCTTGTTTGACAAACAGGTAGTGAGATAATTGGCTGGCCAATGCAAAAGTGCTGTCACATTATTCTCTGGTTGTTTATCGTTCCGTGTGTTGGCGACACTCTTTGATACCTCCGCCCATTGTCGCCAGCATGCTAACATGTCTTCTTTGTGGCGCCGCCTATTGATTTACATGCCGGTTGGTTTAATCAGCATGAGACGTTTTCACCTGGCCAAGCTGGGCGTCCAATGCGGTGACCTGGCCGAGCAACAAAGATAACAAGAGTCCACAGAAATTGTATAATGCCCAGATGTCTGATTTGGATGACCAGATGTGTTTTCACCAGATTTATCCCGATGCAATGTGGGCTTCAAACGATGATGTCAGGTATGGGGACTCAATCAAAAGACTTTATTTTACCACCAATGAAAGAACAAATGCGGTTCTCTAGATGCGTCACGAGTAATCAAAATGATGAAATAGCAAATGTGGGATGAAAGAGCACAAATGTGGGAGAAAATAAAATACGAGAGATGTAGGAAAAGATAGAGCTATAAGGCCTTGGCGCTCGTTTATCACATCTTCACACAAACCTTTTGCTTCTGATTCATAGTGTGCAATCCTATCAGCTGACTTTTCTCTGAGTTCTTTAACAAACAAAAGTAAAAACCCAGGTCTTGTTGTATTTTGTTGAATAAGGTCGTGGATGAATGGTTTTCTATCGGTAAAAATGTAAAAAATCTCTCACAGAGTTTTCCGTTATAGCAGTATCGAACCACAATTACCAGCTGGTCAAAATGTATCAGGTCAGGCATAAAGTCAACAATAATAGAATAGTATTTGGTGTCTAGATTTGATTCACAAGTTCATCTTGCACATGTTTTCCCATAATTTCTATCAATTCTTCATATACGGTTTTGGATAAGTAAGTAGCATTTACTTTTTCATTTTTACATTTCTCGAGATGTTCATGTAAAAATGGGTCGAATTCTGCAATAAGTTCAATGGCCCCCATGAAGTTTCCATTATTTGGTGAGCCCCACTTCTCCTCATGACCTCTAAATGCCATGCTTCTTTCACTTGAAAACTTTATAACAGCCACAACTCTTTTCAGTACCAGTACTTCAGAATAGTACTGTATGGTTTTTGTCATCTGTTCTTCAAATTGCTGATCCACTGTATTTTTATTTGACTTTCTTGTTATCCAACACAACATCGCCCTCTTATTTCCCATGCTGTCTTCATGATTCTCCAGAGTTCTGAGTACATTCATCCAGTCAGAAAACCCACCTGTTGTAAGTGATGTTTGGCATTTAGAAAAGAGTTTGCAAACAAAACAGTATATACAGCCTTTGCTCATTGAGTAAACTAACCAGGATCTCATCACAGACTGGCCATTTTCAATCTTTTTTCAAAATATTTGTTTGAGAAACGTCTGTTTTGCTCCTTGTAAACCCTGCTTGATTCGGTATATACATTATCTGGTTTTTCATTTTGAAAAAAAACCTACGTCTTGCATTAAACAATTCTGTATGAAATCATTATCAACTGTTATGGGCCAGTTTTCGAGGTCACTGTATTCTTTGAAATCACTGAATTTTCTTCCTGTTTCATGTTTCTGCTCAGTCTCTGCTTGTTCCGCGGTACTTTCACGTTGACCTCTGTGATCGTCATCTGTATCAAAAGCGTCAACAGTGGGTTGAATATTGCTAGAAAGAGCTCCCACAGTTTGTGCACTATCAGTGGCTTCAATGGTGTTTGCTTGGCTTGTTTCAACTGTAGGTTAACATTGCCAAATAGTTTGTTAGTTTTTGACATTTAGAGATTCGTCAGATCGCTTTTCCTTGAGTTTGCGTTTTTGGTATTGTTAAGGCCCATACTGGCCTCCAAAAATGTTGCAGACACCAGGGATGTAGAGGAAGTGTAGAAGGGTGTCTCTTGTCTGGTATGTTGTTTGACGATGTGTTGATAGAACATATACGTGTAAATATATGTGAAGGTCCACACAGGACTACTGTACACAAGTCACGAGGACGTCACATTGACTCACGAAGATGAAGTCAAGTAAATGGTAACAGCTGTTGACGTTTCCATCATTTATTTCGGGACGACTACAAGGACGACATCAATATAAACATAGTCATTTGACAACACTTGAAGACATCACAGCATAATAATGGCGAATAATGTAGCTGGCATAAATGAATCATAAGCAAGCTGTCTAGCTCATAGCTCTGCCATCAATCTGCATCTCTAGGTACAGATGCATAGAAAATTACCCCGCATTGGAAATGGGTCTTAAATATGTAGGCTTAGTTTCGCCCTACTCCGACGCCAGTAAGTCAGATACATTTCTTTAGTCTACAACAGGCCGCACACCATGGCGAGCCCATAAATACAGTTCACAATGGCCTCCGTGGTATTCCTTTATCAAACCTTGCTCAAGGTGATACCGCCAACATAGCGGAATTCAAAGTACATATCTAATGTTCCCCGGGCATAAACCAACCCGGTATATCAATGTCATGATGATTCGTGAGTTGCACTTCTAATAATATAGACTCTTCCCGCCCAGCGGAAAAGTCAGCAAGCAGGGAACAAAATGTCAATCTTAAGGCTGGCTACCGATAGAAGTAATTTAAGAGCAATTACCTTTTCTTCCGAAAAACACCACAACTCACATCCGTCTCCTAGACGTTTTAGAAATACAACATGGGGGAAATATATATATATGTAGACATCTCAGTCAAACACACAGAGGACTTCCTTCCCCATGATATCAAACTCGGGTCGAAACGAAATACTTTTATTTTTTATTTTATTTTTTTTTTTTTTTTAAAACCTTTATTTTGTCTTGATACATCAATGTTATTTACAAAATATCACATGGTATAAGCTAAAAAATAAAGAATAAAGGATACCCCCCCCCCCCCCCCCCCTTCCCAAACTAGCGTTGCAACAAGTCAATATCTGTAACAAGAAATATTATTACATGAAAACATGTCAGAATTAACCAAAATTTTAAACAATTTCTATAATAACATAACATATGGAAGATAACCCTTCCTCCGCCCCCCCCTGCCCCCCCCACCCCCCCCCCCCCCCCCCCCCCCCCCACCCCCCCCCCCCCCCCCCCCCCCCCCCCCCCCCCCCCCCCCCCAAGTGAACAGCAATAATCAAAATTTTTGATGCAAACAATATTACACATTAAAGCTATATCAAATAAGTTCAAACAAAAAAAATATATAGTTAATGAAACAAAATGTTAACGAGGCTATGAAGATTCTATTGATGGTACATTGACAATGACACCCTACCATGAGATGATTTATGAAGACATATGTGTTAAAGGGTATTTACATTGCGTGATATTTACATACAAAGCTACCTGCTTTGTATAACGACCAAAGAAAGTTTTACATCTGTTCTGCTATATCTTGTGTTATATGTTCGTATATTTGTGAAAATATTGTACTTTCATAATGTCCACTGTTGTATACAGCCTTATTCCTACATGTCCATACAAGATATCTAAAGTCAGCTAGCAAAGTCAGTAATTTAAGTTCTGTTCGTCTCGTCATCTGTGGTAACGTGTTAAGCGTGACTGCTCTGTACAAATTTAGCATTTGTTGCGTGTTGGAGGCTATTAGTTTCCTTAATTTGTTTAAAGTGGGGGCCACTGTCCTACATGTGTAAAACAAGTGGTCCTCCGTCTCAATAATGTTGTCACTGCATAGTTTACATGTTGGTGCTGATCTGCCTGCTTTTTTTGATGATTTGTTAGCAAGCGGTGTTGAACTGTGTAATAATCTGAAAGTGACTTCTTTTGCTTGTGGTTTGATGTCTATTGCATGAATGTTTGTGAAACTCTGTGTGTAGTCGGTTATAAAAAGGTTGTACCCTCTTCGTGTGTTCAGAGGTGTTTCTTGTGCTGCGACTAGAAGTTTGTATATGAGTTTGGTGTCTTGTTTTATTAAATGTTTATTTCCTTCTAAATTTTGTAGACATATTGTGTAAAAGGGTGGTGGTGTACCAAAAAAATGGGGTTGGTTATTGTTTAGTTTACAAAAATTTGATAGTCTTAACCCAATATAATAGTGTGCCAGTGGGTATAGACCCGGGCTTTTTGTAACTTCCCCTATGTATTTAATTCTTAAAGCCTTAATTTTAGTGTTAATATCTTGTAAGGCTATTCCCCCTTTATTTTTAGGTTGTATTAGAGTAGCGTGTTTAATACTGTACCAAGTGTTCCTAAAAATGAAGGCCCTAATTAGTTTATTTATTTCTGTTATAATCTTTTTAGGTACAATCTGTATGTTTGCTGTATAAATTATTTTTGGCATAATAAAACAATTAACTATAACACTTCTTCCAAAAATGGTGGCCGTTTTGTATTTGTAAATTTCTAGCATATTTTGAATTTTCCCTAACAATTTTGTCCATGTTTCTTTGTTGGGGTCTTGCGGATTGAAAGAATAGTTAATCCCATAAATTTTGATTTTATTTACTTGTGTTAATTGGAATGGGAAATCTGATCTATTGCCCCATCTACCTATTCCCATTATACTAGATTTTTGAATATTTAGTTTGGATTCGCTAGCGTATCCAAACTCTGTAAAAACCTCTAATATATTTTTTATAGAATCCTTTGTTGTTGGAAAAAATATCGTATCATCGGCTTAGGCCAACAACTTCTTTTCCCCTGTACCGGGAACAAAAGTTCCCGTGATGTTTGTATCTTGTCTTATTCTTTCCAAAACAGGTTCTAATGTTATTACATATAACAGGGGTGATAATGGACATCCCTGTCTCACAGACCTTGATAATTTGAAAGATTTGGTTTAGCTGTGGTTAACCAATAATCTACTTTCAGGTTTTTTATATAGAATTTTAATCCATCTTCTAAAGTATTCCCCTATGTTATTCACTTTAAGACTTTTATGTAGAAAGGCATGTGATACTCTATCAAATGCCTTTTCCTGGTCTAAAGATAATATGGCGCTCTGGCACGCCTGTCATGTGTGTATGTGATTAAATCTCTTATGAAATGTGTGTGTCTACAAATGTTTCTACCTTGTACACTGCACTGTTGGTCTTCATGTATTATGTTATGCATATGTGGTTTAAGCTTCAGAGTAAGTGCTTTGGCTAGAATTTTGTAATCTGTATTTAAAAGGGAAATGGGTCTAAAATTTCTAATTGACTTTTTGTCATTGCTGTCTTTGGGTATTAAAGTAATATAAGACTGATTTAAGCTATACGGGAGTTCCCCTTTTTGAAATGCTTCTTCAAGCATTTTAATTAGAATGGGCCCTAAACAGGGGAAGAAAGCCCTGTAAAATTCTGCAGTTAACCCATCTGGCCCGGGGGCTTTATCTTTTTGAAAGGTACTAAGGGCCTCTTGTAAATAGTCTAAAGTTAAAGGTTGGTCTAGCCTTTCACTTTCCTCATCACTTAAACACTTTGTGTATTGTAGAAATTTATCTTGTATGTTTGCATGCGTTTCTTCTTTGTATATAATTGTTTATAATATTCAAAGAAAGCTTGACTAATGCTGGTGTTATCTGTTTGCTTTTTTCCTTTCATGTCTATTATTTCATGTACCTGTCTACTGCTTTGAACGTTCTGTTCTATCGCTAAATATTGCCTACTAGGGATTTCTTGTGTTATAGTGTTTAGTTTTGTCCTAAGTAGTGCTCCCTGGTAGGTATACTGCCTATATTGATCCAACTGTTCTTCTAAAGTGTGAATGTGGGGGTTCGCGTTGTCTAAACTTTTAGTTAAACTAATTGCTTCTTCTAAAATCCCCTCTTCTTTTTTAAATTTCCTATGTATAAGTGTGGCCAAAATCTGTGTCCTATCTCTTATTGTGTTTTTTAACATATCCCAATATTGTGCGATGTTATTATTGGGAATGTCCTGTGCGTAACCTTGTATTAGTTGTGTTATTTGCTCTGTGTAGTAAGTGTTTTTAAGTAGATTGTTGTTAAATTTCCAGTGTGGGGATCTCTTTACTTGTTTGTGCATGTGTCCTGTGCTTAAAGATTTGCATGTGTCTCGTGCTTAAAGATATGTAGACTGCATGGTGGTCTGTAAATTTAAGAGTGTTTTTTATGTGGTATGTTTTGTGTATATTGTAGTTACTAGTGGTATAAATTCTATCTAGTCTTGAGGCCAGTCTGAGATATGGGTTTGTCTTGTCATAGCATGTAAAGGTTTGTTTGTTGGGTTCTATTTTCCTGTATGCATCTGAAAAGTCATGTTCGTCCAACATAGCCTGAACCTGTCGTACAAGTGAAGACTTTTCTCGTGCCTGTGCTCTCGTGAAGCCGCTAGACCGGTCTAGGTCAGACAGGACACAATTAAAGCCCCCCCCCAAAAATTTTCTTAGTCCCTTTATAATGTTCCGTTAGGATGTCATGTAATCTGTCATAAAACTTAGGTCGGTCAATTTTCGTCGCTGGTGCGTAAATATTGATGAGTGTGTGCATGTCATGTTTGTTGTATTTGTATAATGACAATTCTGCCACAATTGTCTGTTCTATAGTGTACTGCCTCCCAATCGTCATTAATTTGCAGTATGGCTACACCACTACCATGGTTGATGCCTAAGGCGAACCAGCCATGTTTGAGTCCTAATTTATTTACTATCCGACCGGCATGAAAATCGGAAGTAATCCCGGTCTGTTGCAAAAAACAAGAAATCCGGTTTATCTTTTTTGATCAGTTTAATAATATGCTCTAGTTTATTCCTCAAACCATTGATATTGAGGGATATAACTACTAGGCTGCTTGACAAAGTGGTATCTAAGAGTTGGCCACTTGTTGCAAACTGTCTATCTGGCAGAGTAGCAGGGTGGTCACTTGCCGCATCTAAACTATCCGACGAAGCGGGGACTGAGTGCAGACCGCTCGTCCTACTTAAAGTACTAGATGAAATGGGGACAGTGGGCGGGCCACCTGTCATATCTGAACTACACAACAAAGTGCTAGCTAACGATCTGTCACATGTTATAATAGATGCATCTGGCAAAGTGGTAGGCTGGTTGCTTGTTATACGTAGCCTACTCAGCAGAGCAGTGACTGTGAGCTGACTGTCTGTCGTGACTAAGCCACTTGATAAATTTAAGTCTACACTTCCTGACAAGGCGGTGCTTAAGGGCTGACCGCTTGACCTAATTTCTTGACTGCTTGACAGAATAGTGACTGGGGGCTGACTATCCGTCATTCCACCCTGATAATTTGGGCCAAGCGCAGATGAAACTGTGCCGCCTAGCACTCCCACCCCAGTAGGGGGGAGAGTTGACTGCTTAGGTGTGTTTGTGTGCATTAAGGTGTGTTAGTGTGTGTGGTGTTTACACTATTCTGACAAACACAAACTATTTACATTAAAACACCAATTCTTAAAATATAAATCACACGTCCTAAACTATGGTTGTTTTTATGTTTTACTTTTAAATTTACAATTCTATTTGCGGGTTTCTGTTTGGTCGACTGGAAGGAAAACATCTTCCCACACACTGGTAGAATGGTGTCCATCTCTTCGGCAAGCTCATAGAAGGGGATAACCTCGGGATGCACACATGCACCATTCGTCATCAGGTTTCTGTAACGCACACCCATCACTTGCCTAGAGCTGGACAGTTTCTGTTTGCACTGGGCCCCAGTGCCGGGAAGAGGAACTCGTAAGGGTAAGCTCATCCGTCGCTTACATCATCAAACACCTGCCCGTCAATAAATAAACTGGCTTGAGACATCATGGACTCCATGGCATCCTCTTCGCTCTCTGTCGCCCAGTTGGGGTACAGCTTCTCTTGAGTGTGTAGTGCCCCTGGCACTTCTGGATCTTGCGTGAACGCCCCTGACACATAGGAAAGAATCTGTGTTTTGTCAGGACTTTTAGGCTGAGACATCCTTCGCTCGTCAACGACAGGTGTCGACGATACCTCCCCCTGGTAGGGCTCTTCTGTAGGCACCTTGGGTGATGGCGGCAGGTCTCTTTTGCTCGGTGAGCCTTTACGTGGAGATTTGCTTTCATTTCGCTTGACTTCTTTTGGCTTTACAGGCCCCATTGCCTGGAGCAGTAATCTCTTTCTATTCTTGTTATCTTTTTTGGAGAGGACCTTTGTAAAGTCCTCCTCATCAACACTGTCCTGGGGGCTATCTGGGGCAGGGAGCTCACTCGCCCTGTTCTGTTCTGCCCTTGTTTCTTGGCTCTGTTCAGCTGGTGTTTTATTGACCATGGCCTCCTCTTCTCTCGTTCGCATGACCTGGGTGGGGGCCGCTCGCTTTTTTGGGCACTGACTAACCCAATGGTTATCCTGCCCACAGATGGCACATGCAATCCTTCTCCCCGGAAGGGACACCCACACACGTTGGAACTTCTCCGTAGGTCCTTCCATTTTCAGATGCACAAAATGTGGTATCTGGTGGTTCGAAGGTTTATACATGATGTTCCACTTGTCGTGGGCCGTTTTAATTCGTGATACCTTCGCCTCTTTGTCGCCTGTCACTGTCGCTGCTATGCGCCTGGCCGCCTCTGCTTTCACAGTTGGGGGCATCCAATGGAGTACTCCCTTGGATTTCTCTTTATCCAAGTGTTCTACATAAACCGACATTTGCGGGTTACTCCATTCGAACTTCCTGCCATGCAGCCCAGCGTAGTGCTTCATGTGCGCCGCTGTAGTGAGTGTCGCATACCATTTAAATGGCCCGGCAAATCTATATAAGGTGGCGACGCCACTTACACCTACTCCACCTGGTCCGGCCAGAATGCTGGCAATAAGCGAATATGAGGCTGTATTAGCCTGTGGTCCGGCAATTGAAATCACTAGAGTTCCTGGCTTATGCAGCTCACCTCCCTCTAGATCCTCTTCCATGTTTAGAACAATTATTGGCACGACTGGTGCGGACATTTTATAATCTTCCTTCTTGGTTTACAAACCAAATGTGGAAAGCACAAGAAATAAAGCTAGCCTAAGCTAACTAACACACACACAAGTCCAGGAAAAACACCAAAAAAGTCGAAACGAAATACACGACTTGACCCTAGCACAGTTTCCAGCTCGACTTCCGAACGGAAGTCTCTTAACCAACTCCCAAAACTTGACGCATGCATAGTTAATGCAAGACCTTCTGAGCGAAACTCAGATGGGGCGATGTGAACAAATACCAAGAAAAAGACTGACCATCGAGCCATATATGGTCAGGGAATAACATCGTCTCTAGTTGCCAACAATCCAAGAAGAACTAACCATTCATGGCCATATATGGATAGGCAACCAGATACCATTTCTAAAATTAGATCGCCAGGTTAAGAAACAAGAGGGGGTAACAACCATTGTAAAATACAACCTCAGAGAAACATGATTTATGCCCCTTTGGTTAGGAATCTACCAAAATGAATGTATACAAACTAGACAGGTAAATTATAAGCAGATTATCAACTCAGAAAAATCTGTGCGCAACAGGTATCCACTTAAGTACTTTCGTGAACTCATTGTTATTCCTCTAGGGTCTTGACCTCTGTTAAAAAGGGAAAAAAATTACATTAGCCACAGCAGAACAGCCAATTTACCGCGACACTCCACCTTTACAACATCTTTGCTACTGACTCTCAAACTTTGGGATTGTTGAAATATATACCCAAAAAAATTAATCAATTTGAGTTGTGCGACTATTGTCGCATGCTTTGAAAGGAAAAAATGTTAGGTCTACTTTCTGAGAAAGCGTTTTTTCGTTTATGGCTAGCCTACATGGTACTTTAATAACCTTTTCATTTTTATTTTAACTATTATTTTGTATTAAATTACATTATATTATTAATATTATTATTTTTTTGTTAAACCCTTTCTCATACAGTAGACCCAACATTTTTAAGCAATGTGGACTAAAGTCGCTTTTGGGGCCCCTCCGGGATTAGGAGCCCTGAAGCTTAAGCTTCATTAGTTTCATAGTAGATCCGCCACTGGGTACATAGTTCTTCCTCGCTCCTCTCAGTATTGTCTCCTTTGCTGCTTTGAGTACTCCATTATTAAAATCCCAGATGACTCTGTTAATGTCTCTGTCTAGTACCCTAATATCTTTTGTAAGCAGATTTGCTCTGTGTTGGTAAATGGACCAATTTGCTTTTTATAATTCCATCTTGGCTGACTTGGACTTGTATTAATTGTTCTATTAATTTTTATGAATACAGGGCGATGATCACTTCCATCGAGTTGTTCTATTTCCCTTTCCACTATCCCAGCCAAATCAGGTGTGCAGAATGCCAGGTCTGGGGTAGAGGTGCTATGCCATCTTCTGGAGTAAAAGGTTGGAGAATCATTAGGGTTGTTTAGAAGGGTTAGGTTATTGTCATCTTGCCAGTTTTCTATCTCTTCGCCCCTTCTATCTAGCTGGTTGTATCCCCTGCAGTGGCGGTTCTAGGGGGTTGTCATTGGGGGTGCTGCACTGTTCATTCATTTAAAATACTATACATAACACTCACAAATTGTGACCACCATGTAAAATATCAACCCAGACTCAAATGTGTCTAACCTATTTAAAAGTGAAGTCTATTTTTCTGTCTTTCTTTGTTACAAAAACTTCAACAACTCTGTCATTGAAATCACTGCAGGAATCAATCATTTTACTCTCGATGCTTAGCATGGCTAATGCTGAAAGGCGGTTTTCAGATATGGTGCTCCGTAGGAAAGTTTTTATTCTTTTCAGTGTAGAAAAACATCTCTCTGGTTCTACTGACGTCATAGGAGCTGTGAGTATGATTTTCACAAGACAATTTACTTCAGCAAGAGAATTTTGTAGTCCACTTTTTAAAATTATTTCATGAATTTTGAAAGGCCCAGAAAAGTGATGAAACTCTTCCATTTCATAAAGTACGGATAGCTCGGTCCAAAGTCTCTCTTTATTCAACATCGGGTATGCCGCTACAGTTTCATCAAGTTCTCTTGACGGGAATTCTCGACTGTAAAGAGGAAATTGTTCTGGAACCAATAATCTCGCTGCGGAAAGATGACCAGTAAACGCAAATCGTTCCTTTGCTTGAAAGCAAATTGTATCACATACTTCCTTAACAAGACTGTTTAGATCAATATTCTTTTTATGTTTTGTAGAATCTGTTGTTTGTTCTGAATCTTGGAAGTTAACAGAGATGTCAATGTTATTTCTGATACCTGAAATCACACGATGAAAATCCTGCACTGCTGAATAAACTATCAAAGAATTAGCATTGCGGCTTTGAAGTTTATCATACAAAACATCAACATGTGGCATGATACGGTGGAAGAAAGAAAGCCAAAACAAGAAATCGGTATCATTCAACACATGGAGAAGTCCAGTCGCTGCCTGGACTGTTGCACAATTACCTGACTTGCGCAACTCACCAAAACATTCTTTCAGTTCATCTTTGTTTTCATAGACTGTGGAAACAGTCCTGGAGTTGAAATTCCACCTAGTGTTACATGTTGACGGAATTCTTTTACACTTTTTCTGCAGAACAGAGAGTCATTGTGGTGATCTTGAAAAAAATGCAGGTATTCCTGACAACGTGTGAAAAAAATACGCACTTCTGAATTTTGTGATACAGCTTTTTGCATTATTAGATTTAGCTGGTGTGCGTAACAGTGAATAAAATGAGCATGTTGGTATTTTTGTTTAATTATAGTTTGTACTCCACCTTTCTCTCCACTCATTACAGCGGCACCGTCATAGGTTTGAGCTATTAGCTTGGTATAGCCATCTTTCAGAATAAAAATCAGTTGTAGTAAAACGTATTCCGACAGACTTGAGCATTCTGTGAAATAGGGTTGTTAAATCCCCAAAATCTTTCGTGCACCTGACCCTCCTGCTCATAACGAAAAACAAGAACTTGTTGTGTCGTTGCTGCAACATCTGTTGTGTCGTCCGTCATAACAGCAAGGAATTTTGCTTTGCTTATGTCGCTAGCAATTTGAGCTCTGCACACTTCTAGGATACATTGTAGAAGCTTGTTTTGAATTGCTTTTGAATGTCCTTTGAAAACAGTGGCAGTTTCAAAATGAGTTCACAATGTATCATTCAGTTTAGAAGCAAAGTCTAGTAATCCTCTAAAGACGCCCTGATTAGCAGATGTGGCCGTGGGATGGGGCTATGATGATTATCGAGTGAGTTTGTTTAACTGGCTTATCCGCCAGAGGTATTTCTTAGCTCACTTAGGTATTTTGGACCAGGTTCGTATTTTATTTTAAGTCCTCCCAAATGCTGATGTTGTGTTGTTTGTTAAGAGTCTTATAAGTAGGATAGGAATGGAATATGCTCTTTAAAATGGTCAACTGTGTTAAAATCATCAACAGCTGGTATTTGTCAAGGATTCATTTATTGCTTTTAACAATGCAACAATTCAATTCAAATTTATATACAAATGCAATTCATCGTGTGTGCAGACATGCATGCCAGCGGCATTAAAATTCATCTCAGGCAATGAGGCATTTTAGGTTCAAAGTTCATGGTTCCGCTTTTATTTTTATCTCTTTTTTTTTCTGTGATTCTATACCAGGGGTTAGCACTTCTTATGCTACTATGTTTCTTTTGCTTCATCTATATCTCCATATTTTCCTTGGTCTGTAGGGAGATGTATCATGTTTCCACTTTTCTTCAATCTATGTGCATGCCGTTGTTCACAGACATTGTCTAGCCAAATACCTTGGCAAATCAAAAGCATGAAAATTGGTTCATACTTACAAAAGGTCCGAATCACAATAATTACATGACCACATGATCATCCAGAATACAATGCTGAATAACTCTGACACCTTTTGTTAAGTTCTCGAACAAAGAAATATTCAGCTGAAAGGGACACATCTTTCTACATCGCTGTTCAGATCAGGACTAAATTATGGCGTCTGCTGTCGCTGGGGAAAAGCCTCTGAGCTCTATCATTGGGTAAAAAAATCACGTGACTAATTTTTGACATCGAATGCCACTCTTAACGTCAATAAGATTTTATGCTACCGAGTTAACCTTTATAATCTGTTTCTGGTGGTTTTATGCGAATCTGTATTTTACTTGGCTTGGTTAAAATAATAGCCTGTTTCTGCCTAAATAGCAGTATACGCTGCCACACAGACTTCAAACTTTCATCATGACCACGCAGTGGAAGTTCAAATTTCTCACAAAACTTTATGCAGTCAATTATTTTTGAAAGAATGTTCTGTTTCTTTTCACCTCTTCATTGTGTTTATTAATATTTAATTTGTATGCCTCGCTTAACTGTGAAGAAATATCCACTGTCCCCAGCATCCCCAATGCTACAACGTATCTAACGTGGACTGTGCTATTTTCGTGTTTCTGAAGCTTGCTATGCAAATGTATCAGATCCGTTACGCCTGTCTTTGTCCATGTAGTATCACCGTTGAAAAGTAAACAAGGAAAACAAAATAATGCATTCTTTACATTACAGCCACACAACCAGTCATGATGTTCATAAATTTCTCTGTTAAATTTTCTCTGGTATGTACTGTTCCTGCTAGTCGAGGTCTGGATATTTTTTAGATTCGGAAGAGGCCGACCTAGTGTTTTTACATGTTGCAACACCGTATGCAACACAATACTGCCCCGGTCAAACTTCACGCGAAAATACCAATCGTGGGTATGCTACAGCATCTAGTCGTCCCATCACAATAGACAGTCATATAACGAACAGCAGAGTTAACCCTGAACTGCAATGCATGGCGCACAATGGCCAACTGTGCAATGCGTAATGTCCATAGTGGTTATATAAAAATCAAGATGTTTATTGCGAATACTTCAGGTACAATACACAGCGAAGGTCATTATAATTCTATGTCCCGTCAGTCTTCATATAACCACAAAGGCACACTATTCAGTACGATTGTCAATCTTGGACCGTAGGGGTATTTAAACAGCGAATCCCCTCTTCTCCACAATTACCCTTCGCACCCTTTCGTGACTGATAAGGTAAAAACTCTGGTTTAACAGTGTATGAACCTCCCAGGCCACGAAAGCGTAATACATTACCAAATACATAATATATGATTCCCTCCATGACTAGTATAAGTCACCGCTGCAACATCATTCCAAGTCTTTTCTGAGTTATTGAACTCAGAGCCAAAAATGTAAGCCTTTACTTCAGACATCCGTCTTCAATCATCTGTTTACCACCATCTACGTTCAACAAATGTGCACCTAAGTGCACTCTTCAAAAAAATATCATCATCTCCCCAAATACTAGTGCCATTTTTTCTGTGCAACTACATTGTTGCCAAATTCATATTGCAACAATTACCCCCTAACGTCCTTAAGAAAAAAAGACACGCAGTTTCTTTTTTTTTTTTCCAAGATCCACCACTGCAGGCAATAATCACTAACAGATCATAAAGCATATACCGTCTCAGTAACGTCTAAGTCAGCTAACCAGTCTCAATCGTAGGGAACAACCAATACAAACAAACAAAACAAAACAAAATATAGCCATAAAAGAGTACATATCATCTGTCAGCCGTCAACAAGAAGCAGAAGAATCCCAACCACTAGACAAATCCACTAAATTATGTAACCGTCACCCACAGGACACCAAATTAGCAATATCTCCAATAGCGCACAATTCCTCTGAAAATACCATGAGTTCATAACATTACGAAAGTTAATACCGTAAGAATACCACATGTCCGTGCTATAAATTTCCAATACTCAATCATAAAGAGCCATGGTCGCACTAATTCACCAAGTCTAATCCTACTGTGCCAATTCCATGCGCAAGCATAAAAGTAATCAAACATCTAACACAATGTGTGAAACCATTCACACCTTCCAGATCAATATGTACATGAAGTCTCGTATACTGGCTGTCCTTAGTTCATAGCATGACAATGATAGCTATAACCGTACAAAATATCACTTGGCACATGGAGTACTGTCTTCCTGCGAACATCTGGAAAGAACGTCCGCAACCACATTCTCCGAACCACGAATTGCCTGTATTTGGTAATTGTAAGGTTGCATGAGGATAGAGTACCGTGCGGCTCTGGCACATTTGTGATTCTTTGACTTTAAATACGCAAGAGGCCTTCTGATCAGATTGGATCACAAAAGGTACCCCCAGCAAATATTTCTCTAGCTTGGTCAACGCCCAGACTACTGCCAATAATTCCTTCTCCAGTACAGAATAATTCAGTTCTGCCTTGTTCAACTTTCTTGAAATGTAGGTAATTGGATGAAGATGTCCAGCAAATTCTTGTAGTAATACTGCTCCAACTCCTTTAGATGAGGCGTCCATATGAAGAGTATAAAGACTATCAGTTATAGGTAACTTCAAAATTGGTGGGGAAGAAAATAATTCTTTTATCCTATTAAAAGCAGAATTGCATTCTGGTGTCCACCTAATTATATTAGGAGCACCTTTCTTAAGAAGAGTAGACAGATCTGCTGTTATCGACGATAGATTAGGGATGAATCTGCCGTAATACTGAACCAAACCCAACAAACTATGAATTTGCTTCTTAGTATTAGGAATGGAAAGATGAAGAATTTTAGACACGTTTTGATCTAACGTCTGAAGATTCCCATGTCCAATTTTATGACCCAAAAATGTGATTTCCGAAAATCTAATATAAACCGTAGAAGGTCGAGCAGTAAGTCCTGCGGAACGTAAAGTAGACAAAAGTGAGTGAAGTCCTAAGAAATGTTCCTGCCAAGTGTTGCTAAACAAACAAATGTCGTCAATATATGTGATCATATCCCGCCTATGGGAGAATAAAATTCTCATCATTCTAGTAAAAGTCGCAGGCGCATTCACAAGACCAAAACACAAAGTTGAACTGGAACAACCCTCTAGAAGTAGAAAACGCCGTGTAATGTTTACATCTATTGGCTAAAGGAACCTGCCAATAGCTTTTTGACAGATCAAGTTTACTGAAAAAGACGGCCGTAGATAACTTGGGTAACAGATCGTCCAATAATGGCATTGGTTCTGCGTCAAAATTTGTGACATGATTGAGTTTTCTAAAATCTATGCACAAACGAATGTTATTATCTTTTTTTCTTATTATTACCATCGAGAACGCAAAGCTGCTGATGGATGGACTGATTATTCCCAATCGAATCATGTCTTCTAGTTCCTTGTCCACTTTGTCCTGGAAATGTATCGGTATTGGGTACGGACGTATTCTAATTGGGTTTTCATCATGTAAATGAATATCATGTGTTATTACATTTGTCCTACCCGGTATGTCTGTGAGCACATCTTGAAACGAGTGTAATAATTCTGAAACATGTCATTTGTTATCAGGTAACAAGTCATGACAAATCGTTATGTCTTCCCAAGTCTCTGTAGACTGTACAGGTAAAATCGGAAAAGACATAGAAACCTCAGGGAAAGAAGATTCTTCCTCCTGGATAACCGATAATGAGGACCAACGAGTAGGACGTGACACAATGTCCTCAACCGCGTGGAAAAACTGCCTGAAGATGTTCAGGTCTTGAGCGAAATTCTTTTAACATGTTGATGTGAAACGTTTTTCTTTTACCTTTCACATCAAGAATGTAATCCACGTCGGAAATACGCAAAAGAACTTTAAATGGACCACACCATGTAATAAGTAATCGATTCTGTTTGCTAGGTAAGAGCACAAAAGCCTCATCACCTGGCACCAGATGACGCAGATATCTTGACTGATTTTGTAACAGGTGAGCTTTTTCTTTAGCTCTCTCTGAAGCAGATCTGCCTTAAATTCACCACATACTCATAAGAAGATTGAGTGCATCAAGCAGTAAGTCTTTGATCAATGACAAAGGACCTCTAGGTTGAACCCCGAAAACAAGTTGAAACGGAAATAATCCTGTATGCTCATTAGGTATTTCTCGGTACGCGAAAAGTACTGCTGGTAAAACACTGTCCCAATCTTTAGGAAATTGAGTGGTAACTTTTCCTAGAATCTGCTTTTATTGATCTATTTAATCGCTCAACCATACCATTTGAGGTGGCGTGATAAACACTGCTCAAGGACCGATCAATGTGAAACATCTTCATGACTTCCGTCATGGCTTCTGACACAAACTGAGAACCTCTGTCAGATAACAGTTTTCTCGGAAACCCTATTCTAGTCCATATTTGAAATAACGCATCAGCCACATCTTGAGTTGAAATATTCTTGAGGGGTTTGGCTTCTGGCCAATGCGTGCACATGTCAATATATGTTAACACATATCTATGTCCTCGAGATGGCATAATAGGAAGTGGACCAATAATATCCACTGCCATCTTTTTGAATGGATGCACTGGTATATCAGCCGCTTGAGTAGGAGCTAAATGACGTGCCCCTCGAGCCTTAACTTCTTGACATATATACATGATCGGCAATACACACTAATGTCCCTAGACAACCCAGGCCAGAAAAAAGATGAAAGGACTCTAGCTCAAGTTCTGGAGTAACCCATGTGACCAGAACAACGCGAGTCGTGTGCATGATTTAATATGTAAGACTTTGGGAACCATTATTTGTGTAATAATAGTAGAGATTTATCATCTTGAAACCTCCGAACTAGTATATCATTTATGATAGTATACCATTGTTTTTGAGAATCATGAACATCTACATTACCTTTTGGAACTAAAGCAAAAAATTTCTTTAAGGAATCATCATTTTTTTGTAGTGTAACAAAAATTTCCTTGTTGATGTTGCTGTGCAACCCATCTTCATAACATTGTGGTAACACATTAGCTTGAGCATGCTCCTGTGCTCGTATAACAACTGCATTCGCCATAAGTAAATATTTACGTTCCCAATCCAGTATTTTTTCTGGAGTACGTTCTTTAAAACCGTGTATCCGTCCGATCAACAGATCGCACACAGGATTAGGCAACAAACACACTTTTACCCTTCCAGTGAAGAAAGGTGTCGAAATGTTCACCAAAGCAGTTTCATATAATTCGACACCACCACCAAAAGTAACACATTTAACATATGTGCCTGTAGGATGGCGCACGCCTACCGTCGTGCACCCAGTATCCATTAATACCGATACTGGCATGCTGTTAAGTAGCCCTCTGTGAAATTGCAAAGCACCTGTTCCTTCGTGTGCTGACAACGCCGGTAAGGCAGGTAGAGGATGACCACAACTCAGTCTGGATACCACCTCAGGCTAAAATAAACTTCTACATTCCACACAATTCTCAGCATTAAGAAAATCAAAAGAAGAGCAA